>CAJNIZ010045748.1:253310-272134 GCA_905231905.1 Symbiodinium pilosum | reverse complement strand
TTGGACTAGTCTTGTTGCGCCTATCTATTGGTCTCGTGCCAGCCGCTGAAAACCCTCAAGGTTTCGCGTTTAGGCTTTCGTGCTTTCTCCGCCTCTGGGTCGGCGGACTGAGCCGGAGGCTCTTAAGTTAATTTAGAACAGCTACTGGGCTCCCAAACGCTCCTCCTATTCAATTTACGAAATTTTAAAGCCGATTCTGATCTCAGGACACCCTTCGCAAATTGAATTTACTTAAAAACAGATTCTGAGCGCCTGAACCCCCTCCTTCTGAATCTTGAAAAGCATACTCCGAGCTCCGGAAACCCTCCTCCTATTCAATTCCATTTAAAGCTAGGATCCAGATTCGTTTGGGGAGACCTCTACCCCATTATTATATTAATGAGGCACCCTGCTTTGTGAGTGGCGTGGAGCTCCCCTACACTAATCAGCACCCAATATTACTGCAGTCTTGGGGGGCAGATTTCAGAATTTTGAATTCTGGGGAACCCGTATTCACAATCGGGGCGGAGTAACATTAGGGGGAGGGGATGATGGCGTAGGCATATAGAGTCATGCAATGCTTCAGGTATCATGTTGTATCTTGCCCGACATACCCTAGAATGGGTAGGGCTCATATGGAGGTTATACGGGCTCCCTTGAAGTTATGAGGAGCACACGGGGGACGGTACGCTGGTAACATACCCTAAGGGTCCAAGTACCCAATAATCATATACTTACCCCAAACTTGTACTGTAAGTACTATTACCCAAATCCCAGGTACCCAAATATTGGGCACATGGACCCTAAACCTTAAACCCTAAACCCCATATATCCCTTATATACCCCTATATATCCCTATATATCCCCTGTAAAGGGACCTACTTATTGGGTACATGGACCCTTAGCCCTATGTTGAGGGATAGGGCCTACTTAGGGCTCGTTTGTCACTGAGTCCAAGTCGACAAAGATACGTACCATGCTCAGCATTGCAAGGCTGCAGACCCCAAAGGGTCCATGTAGCTATATAGTATAGGGTTTAGGGTTTAGGATTTAGGGTTTAGGGGTTTAGGGTTTAGGATTTAGGGTGTAGGGTAGCTATCTAGTACACACTTGGGCCCTAAAGTAATTCCAGGGGGAGCATCTTTGGGCCCTAAGTATGTACTTTATACCTATAGTCCCCCTTGAGTAGATAGAATATGGCTTTGGGTCTATTATAATAAGATCCCCATATACCCCATATTCTATCTACTTTATGGGGACTATACATAAATCCTTTTTGGGGAACAGCCTTCCCGGTCTGCTGGCAGTTCCAAGGGAGCTTCTGGAAGCACGGACAGCTGAAGCTCATGCAGCTGCTTCATGCCTGGCCAGAGTTTAGGGATTAAGGTTTAAGGATTAGGGATTAGGGTTTGGGGTTCAGGGTTTAGGGTTCAGGTTTAGGGTTCAGGGCTTAGAGTCTAGGGTCTAAGGTTCAGGGTTTAGTGTTTAGGGTTAGGGCCGTCGTGGGGCTCTTGTGCTTCATTCAAGCCCAGAAGGTCTATGTAACTACATAACACATACTTAGGGCCCAAAGGGCTCCCATACCGATACTTTAGGGCTCCAGTATATACTACATAGCTACATGGACCCGTTGGGAAAGTGCGCAAGGGTGGTATTAGGGTTTTGAGGATGTAGTGGCTTGGAGTGTTGGCACAGCGTCTGGAAGACTCTGGCTGTTCTGGCGTAGAGATACCCCCCAAGAATTTCGTACGACCTACGCACTTGCCATATCTTGGGAGGTAATTCCATGATGACTTTACATGTACCCAAACAATAGCTACTCCTGCCGTCTTGCCAATACGGTTGGCACCTGCATGGCCGTAGTGTACAAGACTAGCATACCCTAAGGGTCCAGGTACCCAAATGGTATGTAATTAGGGCCCAAAGTACCCAATATAGGAACCCATTTGGGCCCAAATATTCTACTAGTTGGGTACTTGGGCCCTTAGGCACTTGTGACACAGGATCTTTGGTATCGACCGTGGTGTATAGGGCGCTCAGCGTGTGCCACTGAGTTCACTGGGCCCATGTACTCACATATGAAATTCTTCTTGATGCTAAAGTTACGCACAGCTGATAGCGTGACTTTAGCACAAAGGGTCTCAGAACACATGAGGCATTCTGAAACCTGGACCCTTTCTTCAATTCGGTCAGGCATCTATGGACAGCCAGACAATTCCAAGGCGCGGATAGTTGACTGAAAACTCCCTAAACTAAAAACACGCTGAAACTTCGAATCAAAGTCTGAGGCTGCACGATGCGAGAATGCGGTACGAGTCATAACGCAATTGGACTGCCACATGAAGGATCACGATTCCCAAAGGCCTACTTTATCACACTTTCCACACCTCCCCAACGTGAGTAAGGAATCCTCCTGCAGTTATATTACGGTTTAAGGCTTAGGGTTTAGGGTTTAGGGTAAATCTAGTTCCAGGGTAGTTTAAACCCTAAACCCTAAACCCTAATCCCTAAAACCTAAACCCCAAACCCTAAAACCTAAACCCAAAACCCAAAACGCAAAACTTAAGGCTTATTCGGGTCGACTTGGCTGGGCCTCGAGTACTCCACGTGGGTGTAGGGTTTAGGGTTTAGGGTGAAGGGTTTAAGGGTTTTGGATTTAGGGTTTAGGATTTCCTCTGCATCTTGCTAGCCCTAGACTTAGAAGCCCTTAACAGACATTTCCTACGCCTTCAGTCTCAAATCATCAGCCCCTATAAATGGCAAAGCTTCACACTACTGGCGCCCTAAGCCCTCACCCCTAAATCCGAAACCTTAAAGTCCTTTGGAACCCTCTTAGACATTATCATGTCAGTTGGTTCACTGGGATGTAAGGCCTAAACCCTAAACCCCCAAACCCCAAACCCTAAACCCCTAAACCCCTAAACCCTAGAGAAATCAGGGAACCTCAAAAAGTTGGTTGCCCGCCTCGAGCAGACGCTGCTTGATATTGAGCCTGGGCCATGGCTTGCATCTGCATCTGCTGAACCTCCGGGTTTTCCAACTCAGGGTGTGCCCCAAGGATCCAGAAGTACGTATACAGTATAAGGTAGGCCCTAAACCCTAGACCCTAGGGTTTCTATGCCAGGAATCAATATACATGGTTTGGGCTAATGTCCCCTATATGGGTATTGAGGATCTCTTGGTGTGGGGTTGAAGGTTCAGCGACTTAGGGTTTAGGGTCTATGACCCTAAGCCCCAAACCCGGAATCCTAAACCCTAAACCCTGAATCCTAAATAAGCCCTGATGACTAAACCCCAAACCCTAATCCCTAATCCCTAAACCCTGAAACTTAAACCATACCCTAGGATTTGGGGTGCTCTGCCGGGCAGGAATCCTTCTGGCAGCGTGGCTGCGGACTGTTTAGGGGTTTAGGGTTTTAGGGGTCTAGGGGTTTTAGGGGTCTTAGGGGCTTCAGGGGTTTTAGGGGTTTAGGGTTTAGGATGATACTGGCTTTAGGGTTGCTACAGAATTTGCAGTTGTGTGTTCAACATTTTTGCGCCCACCCAGGGACCAGAACGAAGGTGCAGAAACTCCATACCGCACAGAGGGGGGCAGAAATCCCTAAACCCTCTTCCTCATGCTAGTCTACTTCGAAATTTGTGTTCTGTTCTAGACCTCTCGGTTGGTCTAGATGCACCTGTATCTTAGTTATATATATATATATATTTGCGACAACAGATCATCCTTAATCCTAAGCCCCAGACCTTAATGCATTGCAGGGCTGAGGGTCTAAGTCTCAGAAACCGAAGATGACAGGCAACTCCCAACAGGCGCTGGGACGTGCTGAGCCTAAACCCTAAAGCCTAAACCGCTTGGTAGGGTTTAGGGTTTAGGATTTAAGGTTTAGGGTTTAGGGTTTAGGGTTTAAGGTTTAGGGTTTAGGGTTCAGGGTTTACAGGGGGTCCAAGTACTATCCCCCTAAGGGATCCTAAGTAGCTGTAATATGGCGGATTTCCCAAATGAGGGTTGCCTTTAAAGGGATTATAGGGGCCATATAGGGTTTAGGGATTAGGATTAAGGGTTTAGAGTTCAGGGCCTGCCAAGATTCAGGGTACCCCTTTTTGGAAGTACCTATAATACGGACTGTAAGATAGTAGGGTCTGCTTTGGGTTCCCCCTACTTTGGGAAAGTACCATATAGGAACACTAATCTAAACCGTATTCTGTAATCCTCTCCCGCTAATATTAACCCCAACCACCCCCCTAATATTCAACTCCCAATCCTTTCACATACCACATAATAGGAGTACTTAATATTAGAGGGGGTGGGGGGTTCAACATTAGCGGGAGAGGATTAGCATATTAGCTATAGTCTAAGCTCCTAGTATCCCCCTGAAAACCCCTACAATAGTCACCCATATGTAGCTCAAATTCTGGGGGGTTCAAGGTTTAGCTTTTTTGCCACCGGATATGGACCACGACGGAGGTTCCGCAACAAGAGCTCGCAGGGGAGTTTGCCTCAAACAAGGTACCCATGTTTAGGGTTAAGGGTTAAGGCGTTTAGGGTTTCATGCAACACCAGCTCAGGAAAGCTCGGTCTACAGGTTATGGATTTGGGTTTAGGGTTAAGGGTTGAGGACGCGGCGAATCTCCACACGCCCAAGGGCTCAGCAACTGGGCTGCGTACAGGTAGAGGAGCCTATGTCTTGCCGCTGAAGAAATCACCCACCCTCAGCGAAACGTCAGGATCCAGCGCTGCCAGCGCCACAAATTGAGGCCTTATTAGGGATTATCTGGGAGTATCAGGGCTTACTTCAAAGGGGCTGAAAAGGTGGGATGAAAGTAGGTGGGTTAAAGGATCCCTCGTATATACTCTCGCATATTGGGGGCTTATTTCCTATACCCCAACTTCCTTCACCCCATCGTTTGAGCCCTCTGATTGCTGAAGCTTGCCAGAGCTTATAAAGCCTTATGAATCTGGGGCCGGTGCATATTGGAAGCAGGCCCATGGTACGTAGTCCTATTAGGCTTCAGGGTTTAGCGGTTTAGGGTTTAGGAGTTTTAGGGTCTAGGGGTTTTAGGGTTTAGGGCTTAGCTATCAGTGCGCATAAATCAGGCCGGCCGCATTGAAGATTGAACTATTGTGCGGACTCAGCGCGCTCCTGCGAATTCTCGATTTCTTCGCTGAAGTTTCTCAGACGTTCCATCTTGTTTGGGCGCGCGACTGCAACAATTACTGAGGTACGTTTCGGCACCCTGAACCTATAACCCGTATATACACATATGTATTTATGTATGTCTGTCTGTATGTCTGTATGTATGCGTGCATGTATGTATGTATGTAACCCTATACAGTGCTATAACCCATAGATAACCCCTATTCAACCCTATAGAACTTTGACACCCTGAGGCCTGGAATTGCTGTTGAGCCTGTAGCTGCTGCTGCCACAGCTGCTCCTGACATTCGGGTTTAGGGATTGTGGTGCGCTGAGCCATAACCCAGCCCAGAAACCTTAAACTCTAACACCCTACCCCAAAAACTAAACCGCCCCAAAACCTCAAAACCAAAGTCTGTCTAGGGGCTCCAGGTTTAGGGATTTAGGGTTGGGCTTAGAGGTTCCGGGTTCAGGGCTTCAGATAAGGGTTTGGCCTCCAAGTATAGGGGTTTGGGAGAAGGCAGTTCGGGTAAAGAAGTTGGGGGCTTAAGGACCCCTAAACCCTAAACCAAGGACCCCTAAACCCTAAACCCTAAGTGCTAAAACCCTAAACCCCTAAACCCTAAACCTAAGGCTTGTAAGTACTCATTACCTACAGGGCGCCGAGGTTTCCGCAGCACATAGTTTAGGGGCATGGGTGCCTTATGACTGACCATATTTAGGGTTTAGGGTTTAGGGCCAGAGAATTAATTCATGGACATGGGTTCCTCATTGGGGACGATAATAGGGACTATACTTAACTACAAGAGCGGCCTCTATGTCCACTGTAAAAATTACCCATGAATCGGGACAAGATCGACAATAGCTTGTATGACGAAAGAGCCTAGCGATAGTAACATGGAGTTGTGCAGAGATGTCATAGGAATCTATGAGGGTTACTTATGATTTGAGGTTATGAATATGTAGGAATTTGTCGGGTAGGTTTGTGATTATACAGAAATTTGTGGGTTAACTACGTTAGAGGGATACAGAGGCGTACGGCTGCTGTTCAGTCCAGTATCGATGTTTCATCATTTGGCTTTCCTTGCACCTGCCTTTTCTCCTTCTTGCAAACGTCGGGCTTTACACGCTTTTTCAACCTAGTGTATACACGTATGCATCGTCAGAATGTATATTGAAATATTTGTCGCTGCGCCCGCCTTTGCGCGAGCCTGCGCGCACGTGTTCTGCACCCCCTTGCAAGACGCTCCTGACGCCCTTAGTCGCGCTACAACTTGCGGTGTTTAGAACGGCGTCCACATGAAAAAGGGCAAACTTTTGTGACATACCGAGGTGCAGCTTCAAAAAATCTGCTAAGACTTCTTTTCGGAAAGCACATCCACCCAACATTCTGGAGCGGTGTTCCACTTAGTCTTTGGCCCCAAGCAGCTCATACAAGTGCTGACGTCGCCCACAACAGTATCTTTGTTCGCATCCGAAAACTACAATCTATGATCCAGGCGTCGATGCTTTGCGCCCTATACTGTGCCTGTAAAGAAGAACGAAACCATATCTTTGATTGGTTCTCTAATTCATTAGCATGAAATATCTTTGATTGATTATCTAATTCATTAGAATGAGATATCTTTGATTCTCTAACTCATTAGCATGAGATATCTTTGACTGATTCTCGAACTCATTAGCCTCAGATATCTTTGATTGATTCTCTAACTCATTAGCATGAGATATCTTTGACTGATTCCCGAACTCAAAAGCCTGAGGTATCTTTGATTGATTCTCTAATTCATTGGAATGAGATATCTTTGATTGATTCTCTAATTCATTAGAATGAGATATCATAAGAAAAAAGGATCATAACTCCATCAAGTTCCTTTTCTAGCCTCGTTTCCTTTTCAGTGGATAAAGCATATTCGATTGCAACATCTTTTTTCATCTGTATGAGTTTGTATATTCTTTTGAATGGTGTAGAGTGCGGCTGATGTTCCAACAGTATTTCTTGGCTTCAAGAACTCTCGAATATTGACTTCAAGTAAACACTTCGTTCCCTTTGGTCGAAGCACATCTCAACTGCACTGACGCTTTCATCTCATGTCTTTCTTTTTCTTTTTATACCGAACACATCACCTACATATAGATCCACGGTCAAGAGGTCTGGTCCGCCTTCAAGCAATGACAGGTTGGAAATACAGTATATTTATATAGGTATATGTAAAAATTCAAAGAAAGCAGAGTTTGAAAAGGCAAAGGCACGATTGCTAGCATTGGCAGAATCATACAAACCTGATAGTGAAGAAAGTAGTTCGGGCGGAATGGTCAATTAATGTATCGCTTTAGTTCCATCATTACTGACTGCAATACAGACTATATTAATGAACTATTCAATGGGCTGTAATCTCGGCAACTTGAACGAAACATTGCCCATGAATATCTCCTACGATAACTAAAGGTGAGGATAAGCCAAGTACATTGTTTTCTTGGATAAGTAAATCTTTCATTTAAAAACAATTTGATAATTTCTGGCCGGGCCAGGAATTTTTCCTGAGTTTGCAACGTCGATTCTTTGATTTTCCCGATTGGTGCATGCACTCCATTCAATTCTAATGGCGATTGCATAGCTTTTGCGGACAAATGTCCAAATCGATGAATGTAGTTGATAACTTTTCTAGGATATTCTGTGGGATTGTTATGAACTCTCCGACTTTTCTGATCTCGTCGGGACCATGCGATTCTTCCCAACTTTCCGGGAATCAAAACCCGTGTATTTCAACATCTGATATGAGATCTTCTAATCTGAGTTTTTTTACCGGGTTCTGACCGGCTGACTGGATTTCACCTCTATAAACCCTTTGGATGGACCCATACATTGAGGAAATTTTTCATTCCCTCAATTAGACACCAATTATGCATACGGGCACGAGTATGCACAGGGAACCCGTTAGGCACTCACCACGAACCATGTTAAAAACCCGACTACATATATATATATATATCTATCTATCTATTTATTTACGTACTTACTTACTTATATATATATTTATTTATCTATACACACCCTAGCCCCCTTAAGCACTCCTATGTCTTGACATTGTCCTTTAGGTTCTCCGTTATAATGGTTGCCAGTTTCGTTTCATCTCCCTCCGCACGCGCAACTCTAAACCCTAAATCCCGCACCCTAAACCCTTCAAATCCCAAAACCTGAATGCTAAACCCCGGCTAGTCGCCACATTCTTTTCCATTCCCCTCATATCTACTCCATGAATATGCTAGTTTCCATGAAGACGGGAACCCAGCATAGACCCAAAAATACTAGATTCCGTTGCTATAGTGTTGCACACCAAAAAGTATGCCTAATTTTCGGAAGCCCTAAAAACCCCTTCTGAACCCTAAACCTATAAACCCTCTAACATCCCGCTACCGCTAAAGGTATCGAGAGCCAGCCTGCTCCCGGTATGGAGAGCCTACAGCGGACCCGGCTCTCGAAGGCATGGCGCACTTGCAGAGGCACCAGCAGAGCCTCTCAATGCTTGTTTGGAGATTTTCAAGGTTTCCCTCGGGTAACAGGGTTTAGGGTTTTGGACTTCGGTAGAGTAACCTATATACCAAGAAAAAAGGGGCTTTATACCGAATATGTTGATGTCTTTACCTTTGTCTGTGGGCCTAAGGCTTCCAAGGTTACTTACTCTACCATAGGGCTCCAGTTACTTAAATAATGGGACCTGGGCTCTATATACCCTAACCCTGAAGCCTAGACCCTATAGTTACATAGCCCAGCAGCCCACTATTTAGGTAACTAGGAGCCCTAGGGCTAGGTAGGGCTGTGTGGACCACGGCTTTAAGGTTTAGGGTTTAGGGGGTCCTCAAATACTTATTACATACCCTATAAAGGCCTAGAAACCTGATTTTGAGCCCATGGCTACGACCCAGGACACAGGTAGGGTCCCAGATTGCTAAGGGGCTTCTGGTAAGGACCTTATATAGGTTTTAGAACTAAGGGGTTGGGGAATGGCAAACACGGAAACAAACAGCTTATTGGTGATTATCATTGGGTTCAGGGCTTAAGGAGAAGCTGTATGGAATTTTAAGGCTTGTAGGCATCGGGTTTGGAGCTTGGGTTTACGAGTCTGGTTTACGAAAAAGAGGCTACCTGCACCCTGCGCAGCCCACGTCTTTAGGGTTATGTCCTCTTTTTTAATTCAGTACATACTGTTGATGCTGAAAATCGTGCACGAACGTAGTGAAATAACATCATTCCCAGGGGTCCCAGGGTGTATGGTACTTAGGGTCATGGAGGATTTTGAGTATGCACCGTCTTACCAAAATTGAAGGTTCTGCAAGTCCAGTCACTGCTGCAGTGCCTATACAGGGCATGGCTAAGTGTTTTTGACCCGAAGCGCTGTCAGCAGTACAAAGTACCGGCTATCGAACTTTAGGATCTTGACGGCATGCATTCCCTGTTCATGCAAAAGCAAGTTTATATTCACCCTTTTGTAGGCAGAGTATGGAATTGCCCCATATAACATTAAGATCCCCACATACCCTATTCTATCTACTTAACGGTGACTATAGAATGTAAACTCTGCATTCTGACCCAGTACAATGTCATTTAAACAGATTTTCAAACATGATTAGCATGTGTTGTCTCGGGGGCCCGTGTAACCTTCAACAAATAAGCCCCCTCAAAATCAGGTTGTCTGTAATGCTCGTGGTAGCATGTAGCGTCCGTTGCCCGACTACCTTGCTAATTCCTCCGGCCTAGTAGTAGTAGAACCCGTGCATCCGTAGACATACTTCTTTCCAATAAGCTATACTAAGAGTAAGCAGTGAATGCAGTAAGAAGCGGATTACTGTAGGCCAAAGTCATCTTCAATATCATCTTGAGCAGCTATATACAACGCCGAAATACATGTGCATCCTGGCCAATTCTAGACCCAGATCCCTTCAACAGACTCGGATTATGCAAGAAAGAGATGACCACAACATCAACATCCGTAAGACAATACGGAAACAATCGGCCTCGCTCTGTGCTTGTTCTATACAGGAGCCGCAGTCGACACTTGCGATATGTGTGGGTTTCCCAAAATTAAGGGTACCTTTTTGGGGGTCCCTATAGTAAAGACTATAGTATTTTGGGGTCTATATTAGGGTCCCCTTTTTTTTCGGAAACTACCATATAAGCTCGGAACGCCTGCGAACGTAAATCCTATTCCACGGTACTGGAGACATGATGTGCCATCAACTAAGGAAACCTTGTTTCATCTTTTTGACCAAATGCCCCAGGAATTGCAATACGTTGTTGATTGACGTGGGGCAGGATGTCGTAAAGCTACGGCATCGTGCCTCTAAAGGGCATCTGTGCTTTGGCCCCAGTGTTTTTGTTGACCTAAACCCTTAAGACCATAATCCCTAAACCCTGAACCCTAAACCCCAATCCCTAAATCTCTAAATCCCTAAGTCCTTAAACCCTAAATCCCCAAACCCTAAATCCCTAAACTATAGAGCCCTAATCCCTAAACCCTAATCCCTAAACCCTAGTCGCTAAATCCCTCAACCCCTAAACCCTAAATCCCTAAACCACAACCCCCGCACCCTAAACCCTAATCCCGAACCCCTAAACCCTAGACCCTAAACCCTAAATCCCCGAACCCCAGACCTTGCCTGCATGGCAAGCCTCGGAGACTCATCCAACCTCAGCGCTGCCAGCATCGGCGATTTGCGGTGCAGGGGTTTAAGGTTTTGGGATTGGGGTTCAGGATTTAGGGATTCAGGGTTTAGGGATTAGGGGATTAAGGCTCAGGGTTTGGGATTTGGGAATTAGGGATTTGGGTTTAGGGATTAGGGATTAGGTTTAGAGATTAGGGTTGAATTAGGGTTTAAGGATTTGGGTTTAGGATTTGGGGTTCTGGATCAGGGTTTAGGGTTCAGCATCTCAAGTCCAAGTATTCACCTGTTCAGCAGCGCTATCAAAGAATGGACATATACCCACCTGCCCATTGGGTCCCACATCATTAAACGACATACACCCTAAACTCTACATCTTAAATCCGAAGCCCTAAATCCTGAATCCTCAACTCTCATCCCTGAAAACTAAACTGTAGGGTAGGTCTGTGCTTTAAGGCTTGGAGTGTCAGCGGGTTAAGTCTTGATATATAGAGGGCTTACAGCTCAGGCTAGGGTGAACAGACGTCTTCCCCATTGTGCCAATGAGTAGTTTTTAACGGATGCATTCTGATGTATAAACACCCTGAACTGATGCAAGCAATTGCAACTAAGACCCATGCCGTATGAGAGTAAGATTTAAAGTTCAAAACAACAGAATGGGATTTGGGCATCGGCGACCCCACAGAAGGCCTAGTTACTTCTTCAGGCCTGATTCTGGAGAGAGGGGGAGAGGGAGAGAGAGAGAGAGAGAGAGAAAGAGAGAAAACAGGACAGTGGAGTATGGGGGTTTCATGACAAGAGCCTACAAAGTCTGACAAGAGCCTACAAAGTCTGGGGTCAGGGGTCGGGATCTTGAATTTGAGTTGTTGAGTTCAGGGTTCCAGTGCGGGTGAAACTTCTGTACTAGGACCTGTTACTGAGTAACCTTAGACTCATTAGACTCTCAAAAAAGGTAAAGATGCGAAAAGACGGGCACGGCACCTTTTTCTAGTTGCGTAGGTTGCTGTAGGTAAGCTCTAATGCATTAAGGTTAACTGGAAAAGCGGCCGGATGATTGGCTGACATCTTCGAGGGTTTAGAGGTTAGGGTTTCCTGGACCCACAAAAGTAAGTAAGCTAACGGCCCAGAATCCCTAGAATCAGCTCACCCTAAACCCTAAACCCTAAACCCGTACTCTACATACATTTGGAGTTTAGGTCTGGGATTTGGGTCCAAACTTACATCTGCCTCGACTCCCAAACCATGCCTTAAGAAGTAAAGGGTTTAGGGTTTAGGGTTTATTGTCCCTGAACCAGCGTCACATTCTCTCGAGGATTTTTCTTCGAAGCGAAGTTGTCCTGTCTTCTGCTTGCTCCGGGTCACAGTTCATCTAGATACGTATAGTGTAGTTTCCCCCAACATGCCCAGAGGGTCCAAGTACCCAATAATTTGGCACTTGGGTTTTGGGTCCTAGGAATTATGGTGCAGGCTTTGGGTAAGTATATGACTATTAGGTATTTGGACCCTTGGGGGGTGTGTTGTAATCTTGGGTAACCAGCGAAGCCAAAAAAATGGTTTACCTAAAGCACTCTGTCATGTTTACCTTGCTGACCCAGTAGATGCCATACACAGAAAAGGAATTTAAGGTTTAGGATTTGGGGTGTGGGGTGTGGGGGTGTGAGGGTTTAGGGTTTAAGGTTTCTTTGGGGTTTAAGGTTTGGGGGTGTGAGGGTTTCGGGTTTGAGGTTTCTTTTGAGTTTAAGGTTGAGGGGTCTGAGGGTTTAGGGTGTGCAGCCCGTGCTATTCTCCACGACCCGCAGCGGTAGCACTGGAAGAAAGCTAGGCGTGTCCACTCTGGAGCTTTCACCTGGGACCTCGTGGTTTTAGGGCTTAGGGTTTAGGGCAGTATTGCTTGATGTCAGGCCCTTCGAAAACCCATACATGGTAGTTTCTGAATAGGGGGACTCTAATATAGACCCCAAAATTCTGTAACCTTCATTTTGGGGACCTCCCAAAAGGGTACCCCCAACTTTGGGAAATCCCTAATCCCTAAACCCCATATAACCCCCATCTAACCCTTCTTAATCCCTATAACCCCTGTTAAAGATACCCCTAATTTGGGGACATCCCTACATTAGAGGCAAGTCCGCTTGAGCAGGAATGTGATTTCTACAAGCGAAAAACACCAGGCCGGCAGTTGGTCAAGCTAATCACCTCCCCACAATAATTAGTGGTTTAGGGTTTAGGGTTTAGCATTCAAGGTTTAAGGATTAGGGTTTAGGGTTTAGGATTTAGGGTTTAGGGTTTAGCATTTAGGGTTTAGGGTTTAGCATGTAGGGTTTAGGGTTTAGCATTTAAGGTCTAGGGTTTAGCATTTAGGGTTTAGGGTGATTTTAGGGATCCAAATAGCCCAATGCAGGCACCCTGATCATGGAGAATCAAATGGAAAAGCAAACGGCAAACGGAATGGAAACTAGGAGTTTATAGGGGTGTATAGGGATCCAAATAGCCAATGTAGGTACGCAATGTCTGCAGCGGGCCCTAAAGTCTGTAGACACTATCCACATTGGCCTATTTGTAGCGATAGGGATTCACAATCCCGAAATGGTTGCTTACAAGCGCGCGCATGGTGCCAACACATCCCCTGGCACTCCCCGGAAAGCGGACATGAAGCCCACCGTAAGGGTCTATGGGGTTTAGGGTCTAGGGGCTTAGGATTTCAGGTCAGGGGTTAGAGTGGAGGGTGAATCCCCTCCTGCTGATGATGATTAGAGTGGAGGGTGAATCCCCTCCTGCTGAAGATGATGAGCCCCCGGGCACTATATACTAATAGATACCACCCCTAACACATAACGATTTTATCGCCCTAGGGATCCAAGTATACAAACAATACCTGCAGTGGACCCTAAAGTCTGTTATATTTGATGGCTATCTTTCGGGTCCCCGCTTTGTAAAACACTCTCTCTTGGGATGTGTAGCCACACCGATTTTGCTAGCTGCCAAAATTATTGCCGAAACTTCCAGAAACAAGAAACCCTAAAACCCAAACCCGTAAACCCTAAACCCCTAAACCTTAAATCCCTAGACCCCTAAACCCTTTTCAGATGTCTTGCCAGTCCCTGGGCATAGAGGGACCCATCTTCCTTGAGTGGGCAACACTTGCTTTTTGCGCACGTCGCAGTTGCCGTTCTCCGTGCCCGGATGCAGCCAAACCTTCAACTGCCTACCCTAGTCTATCCTCCTATATGAGCTATAGTCTAAACTCCTTAAAAGGGGGTTATGTAGCGGATGACGTAGGGGAGTATTACAATTAGGGGTTCTTAAGGAGGATACTAGGAGTTTGGACTATAGGTTGGGTACTGCCCCCCCTCAGTAACAGTTGGGTAATAGGTATAATATGGATATATATAGCCCTTAATAGGACCTCAATATAGACTGTTACTGGGTGGGGGCAGTACCCAAACTATAGGTCATATGTGCCATTGTCTAAACTCCTAGTATCCCCCTTAATAAGCCCTATAGTAGTCCCCTATATAATCCCCTATGTAACCCCCCTTTAAGGAGTTTGGACCATAGGTCATATGTCCACGCCGCTACTAGGATACATGACCCACATTCTGTGTGCGCCTAAAGAAGAGTCTCCTGCCAAGTCTGGCGAAGGATAAGGTTTAGGGCTTAGGATTTAGGGTTTTAGGGTTTAGGATTTAGGGCTTAGGATTTAGGGTTTAGGATTTAGGGTTTAGGGTTTAGGGTTTAGGGTTTAGGGTTTAGGGTACAGAGCCTCACAAATGGGAGCCGAAGACCGCAACACCATCATGCTGGCACACCCATCTGGGATTTCCAAACATTAGAAGTACCATTTTGGGAGTCCTCAGAATAAGGGCTACAGTATATTGGGGCTTATGTGGTTCCAACTATTTACCCCAAAGCCCTACTACAGCCTACTACGTCAAGGCGTATGGGCCCTAAACCCCTAAAGTCTACACTAAGGAATAATGGAGACTTAAGTGGACAAGCAAATGAAACATGACATGGCAAGTACTGTTCCAGCCTTACACGTGTCCTCCCCCTGCATAGATAGATGCGAGGAATACGTTATGGCCTTCCCTTGCCTATGTTCTATCTACGTACACCCGCATAAACGTTTGTCTCAAAAATCCTGAGATCTTACCCTAAACCTAAACCCTAAACCCTCGAATCGCAGCTCAAAGGGTCCTCCTTCTCGGGCTTCACGCAAATCTTTCTCCCCAGCAATGCAAGCTCTACAGTAGAGGCCTGCATGATTAGCCGTATAATTTTGGTCTATTGGAGGTACCCTATAGCATAATTATGTAAGGAATCTAGGAACATCATGTGTCAACTATCTAGGCCCCTATTGTAGTCACTGACTCTGAGGCCGTGAGCGCCAAGCCTAAAATCACGGGATCTGGCACGAACAAAATGCCCCTAATTATAAACCCTAAACCCTGAACCCTAAGCTGCATGCCAAGGTTTAGGGCGGAGAGTGAATCGGTATGGGTTTGAGGGTTTAGGGCAACCTGGGGTTACCGGGTAATCCCCCAAACAGGTAAACACACAAAAAAGAGTTCTTTGTAAAGTCTCTGTTCATAGCTACTGTAGAAGCGTGGATAATAAGTTTGAAGTAATTTGGCACCTCAATTCCTGTTCCTTAAATACTAGAAGAATCTTGGTATGATAGTCATAGAGTCTTAAGTTTGGGGGATGGGGCTACCAAAACCCTCCCACTATTTTCGACAAATTGAGGGAATAGCACTAAACGGAAATTCCAGATTGCCAAAAATCAATACATTCCTTAAGGGTCCAAGAACCCAATAATCATATACCTACCCCAAACCTGTACCATAATTACTACTACCCAAATCCCAAGTACCGAATTATTGGGCACATGGACTCTTAGGGATTCAGTAGTGTGTCAGGAGAAGATTCCCTGGAGAAGTCAGGGTTTAGGTTTTAAGGTTTAAGACCCCCGCAAGTGCAAGTAAGGGTCATGATTCGAGCTACGCGGACTAAATCTAGGACTATATAAGGTGTTGGGGGGGACCTATTAAAGGATATACTAAAAATTTAGTCCAGGGCTCATTTGAGCTTACTAAGACCTATACAGAATACAGAATCCATTCTTCTAGTGTTTTTCTAAAGCATGAAACAGAGGATACTTTGATACAATCGCAAAGACGCGGGCTCCGCAGATTCTCGCTAGGCTTTGGGCGTTCAAATTCCAAACCCTGGTATAGTAAGCGACCCTGGCGATACATTGGGTGGGTACCATATAGCTTGCAAAAGTCTTATATATGCGGACTGTGGGATTTAGGATGTAGGGTTTAGTATGAGGGCTCGGTGCCCTATATCCTGAACCGTAAGCCGTGAACCCTATAGACGCAACCCGAAGCCTATAGACCCCCTCGAACACAGCACCCGAGCGGTGGTCAGTAGACTTTGTAACCGTGTCGCTCACCGGGTGCCTGCGCGACAGGTCTCAGGCAGAGGGTCCTAAACCCTACTATACAGGGGTATATATATATATGTGTGTATATATATATATATATACGTATATATGTATGTGGAATTTCTGGGCAGGGATACCGGGTGCGGTCTACCCCGACCCCCACATTTCCCGCAGTACCACGATCACAAGACAGGTTCTACATGGTTTGAGAAGGGCCCCCAAGCCTCTTTCCTGTTATACACGCAATGCCAGCATCTACTGCATTGACCTCCTACCAGCGCTCCATCAAAAGACATAAGAATTTGAGAGCTCTTGAACCCTAATCCCTAATCCTGAAACAACGCAGGTCACACAGGAACAAAAACAAATTCAATCCAAAATCCCTTGATCTAATGCTAAACCCACAAACCCTAAACCCCTCAATCCCAAGCCCAAGAATCAAAAATGCACCCCAGGCTTGTAATCGCCCAAAAGCATTGAATAAAGTACGAAACCGAACCCAAAAGTCTTAAGCGGACCCCAAAAGTAAGGAAACAAATGCTCCAAACCTTGACAGAAGTCGCCCAAAAGACTATGCTTCTACATACTGTTGGGGTGTTGGCATACCTATAAATCACCCGAAGCTGAAAAAGCCTTGCCCCCCAAAGCCTAAAGCCTACACCCTAAACCCTACAACCCTAATCCCTAAACGCCAATCCCTCAAATCCCTAAACCCTAATCCCTAAATCCACAAACCCTGCAGAGGCCTCCAGACGTTCTGACTTCGCGTATCGACCGCAGCTCTCCGACGGCGCGCCAAGCGAGGCAACTGAGACAACTCGACGGTCCTGGGTGCAAGGTTTAGGGTTTAGGGATGAGGGTTTGGGGTTTGGGTTTAGGACTTAGGGTTTAGGGCTTAGCATTTGAAGTTTAGGGCTAGGGGAAAAGACTTAGGCTTCAGGATTTCGGGATATCACTCCCAGAATCAGAATGGAGAAACTCCCATGGAAAAGAAAATGGAACATGAAACGGAAGCGAGGTCTTTACAAACGACTATGTCGGGTAGGCTCTATCTTACAAGGAATCTACAACCAAAAGATGTGGAAGTTATTTGGACACCAATATTAGATCACTACAAAATAATGCTAACTTTAGAAGTCAGTATAAGAGACTATAAGGCATTTCCTGCCAATAACTGCTGCTTTCCCCTACCTAGCCTGGATGTATCATGGGAGTACTACAACCATCCAAACTCGGTTCAGGGTGCATCCTCACTACATGGGCCCCGATAAACTAAGGCCTAATTGTGGAGTATTGGTGCGTATCGGTTTGGTGGGGGGTCAACTTATAGAGCTTAGTGGATTACCCTAAGGGTCCAAGGACCCAAATAGTATGGCTTTAGGGCCCAAATACTATACTATTAATGGCATTTGGGCCCTAAAACCCTATTATTTGGGTCCTTGGACCCTTAGGATTAGGGTGTGTCATATCTATCCCTTCACCCTAAACCCATTAGATTTAGGGGGCTTGGGCTTCTTGGGTTTCGGATTGGGTGGATGTCAAAATTATGGTCCCTTTTGGGGTCCCTATTATAATACGGCACCTAATATTTAGAGTACCCGAAAAGGGACCATAATTTTGACAACCACCCGTATGAAGTTGAGGGCTGCGGGGTGTGGAGTCCCCCCGGCTTGTAAGGATTCACGGTGTACTGTGTTAGATTGGATGCATGTCTTATAGTATTGACATTTCCCGTTAGCCAGCTGGATTTGGTTGATCTGAACGCTAAACCCTACCCCCCCAAACTGCTCAGCCAAATTGCAGGGCGCTTCTCAAAATGGAGTACCCCTAGGGAGCCTAGGCATATATTGGGCTTATACAGGGATTGATGGGCCCCCCTTGCAGATTAGAAAGTGAATTTGAGCCCACTCCCTGGGGGATGGGTCCGCAACAGTTAATGCCATTATTGCACCTCACAGGTGCTAGTCTTTGTCAATCATTTCCAGGGTTGTCATCATGCAGTGTGGGTATGGCTCAGTATGACATGAAAGAGGTTGCGCCTTGTAAAAAGCTTTGCTTTGAAATGACGAACTCCAGAAAAATGCAAACCAAGATGGGCCTGCATATATTATACAGACCTCCCCGAAAGGGACCCTGGACTAATGACTAATGGAAGCCGCCAATCCAATACAGCTTATCCATGTGACATCCTAGAAGCTCTCTGTATAGTTTCGCCATTACTTTACTGGTGCTTAAGCGGGAGTGAGTATAGGGATCATTCTAACGGAGAAAATGGTTCTAGCATGGAGATCCGCTCCACCACTCCACTTCAAGCACCAGAAAGTCACACATAGACCGAAGCTGAACCCCAAACCCATTGCCCTGATGTTCTTATAGCCCTGCCGTGCTTGCACGTTGGTGTGCAGCCCTTGGTAGTGCTTTTTAAGCCCATGTACGTACAACTATGTTTAGTGAATCTATAACCCCGCTTTTAATAACCTAATCTGTACACCCCCACCCCCGAAGACTATCCTCTTCCTTGCCCTGAACCCTGAAAGCTGTTCCTGAAACCTCCCTGAACCCTAAACCCTAAACCTTGAACCCTAACCCTAAAGGTCCAAGGACCC
>CAJNIZ010045748.1:224056-239065 GCA_905231905.1 Symbiodinium pilosum | reverse complement strand
ACTTAAGGGGGACTATAACCCTCTATAAACCTTATCTAGAGTAAACTCTGTACCTTGATATAATAAATCCCTCCCCTCAGGAGACACCCCTACCCACCTGTTGTTACAGACGTTCCCCGCTCTATCTATACATATAAACACATGAACTGTTATTGGGAATATTTGATACTAGGGTGTGGGGAGGGGGTGTGCTTGACATTATGGCGCAAGGATTGAAGGGCCGCGTCAGCTCGCTTTAGGTGTGTGAGGTTACTTGTGCGCGAGGTTGCTAGAGGTAAGTACAAAAGAAACAAAGGCACACAGTACCGCTTAAACCCCGATTTAAAAAAACAAAACTTAAACTGATGGCACCTAAGCCTGGACCACAGGAAAACCCTGAAACCCTAGCCCGCAACTGAAGTTGACCGGGTCACCATGCATAGAGTCGAACTTAGGACTAAAGAAATCATCTCACGTACTTTCTTTACTCCTTCAGCCCGTAGAATAATCAAGGCGTAACATCACTGTTTGTCAAGCTTAATCCTCAATGTCTGTGAACAGTTCTACTTTTCTGCTGCAGGTCGCGACAGCTTACACCGCAAAGGAAGACTAGGTTGATCTGAGAGGGGGCGGGTTGGAGTCTAGGGTTTAAGGGTTCTAGGATTTAGGGTTTTTGGTGGTTTGGGGGTTTAGGGTCAGCGGGACTTGGCAAGTGGGCTAGACATGGGGATAGCTGGTCTGTCTCACTCAATGACTGAAAGGGATTATACATAAATTGGCGAATTCCCCCTTACATGGAGCTACGCGCAAGTCCTTAGACGCTGAGGTACGGCAAAACAATATCATGTTCACATAGAGTGGAACACACAAACACGTAGAGGTGCCGAATGGAGCGTGCAAATTGGTATTCCTTTGATCCTGGCACTCATTTGGGGTCTGGACGCACATAGCAACTTCACAACTTCTGTTTCGCCATCCATGAACATGGAAACACACTTTGTGAACGGTACATTAGTTGCAGGCTTAGGCCCAGAAGTAGCCATGTACCCAACGTATGTACTATTGAGATGCTTGGTCCGTTTGGATTTAGGCCCCGAGCATGTTCATGTGGACCTGCAAGGACCCTGAACCCGAGTCAGGGCTAGCGACGCTGGTGGGGCCGCGGTGCTGGTCTCAGTACACCTGCAGCTTTGTGCTGCTGTTGATGGGCAATGTCCTAGACCACCTACAGCCCCTAAAGTCCAGTACTTAAGGGGCTTGGAGTGGTGCAAGTTTCTTCCGTCAACACTATGCAGGGATTAGCAAGGGAGTCCGAGGGAATCGAAACGAGCATTTGAATGAGGACTATTCAGTAAGCTCCTCCTAATGCGGAGCACATCCCAGCCCCCTCAAACTAAAGAATTCAATTCTTATTCGAGCATATGAATACATGTATACATATACTGCCTGTACTCGAACTCATATGTGCGCATATATATATATATATGTATAGTGAGGACCACATTTGATCTTAGAGATGGGCGGGTTTAGAATACCTGGCGGAAAGGTTTCAGTACGAAATCTGAACTTGCTGGCTTTCACCTTGGATGCCAAAGTCCAATCTCAGGTTTCGGGCTTAGCGGTTAGGGTTTCGGTACCCGGGAAATCAAAAGTCTGCACACGATACCTATTTCTTACTGGTGATTCATAGGGCATAGGTGAATATGATCCCTATGTCATACATTCGCGTATTCCCTACTAACCTTCAGTGAGAGTTTGGGCTCTTGGAGCAAAACGAGCAAGTTCTAGTTGTTTGTACCTAGCTGGGTAGAGGCTGGTGGAGACACCGGCGTTCCAATGTAACCCCCTCAACCCCAAACCCTGAAGCTAAACCCTGAACCCTAAACTTAGCGTTAAACCCTGAACCCTAACCCTGACTAACCCTAAACCCTAAACCCTAAGGCTCAGTTCCAAGCCTGCCGTCCCGTTCGGTATGCTGCGCTTCCCTGAGCCGTAATGCCTACCTATATACCTGAAATCCTAATCTCTAAAACCCAGGGTTTAGTGTCCCTAAACCGTAAACCCCAAACCCTGGTGTACATCACAGGGCCCTGATTCACTAGGGTTTAGGGTTGAGGGACTTTAGCACCTTACCAGAATGGGCTGCTATGGCTTAAGACCCACTATTGGCATCCCAGTTAAGGGTAGATCATAGGGCCTGTAAGGTCCAGTAACTCATCCTCACAGGGCACTCTTCCCTAAACCCGAAAACCCTAAATCCACCAAAACACTAATTTCTGGACCTTGAACTCCAAACTCTCAACCCTAAACCTTGAGTACTGCCCCCACCCTTTAACAGTCTATAATAGGGGTCATATTCAGGGCTGTTTCTCATCATATCATAAGTATTATCCAGTTGTTACAGACGGGGGGGCAATACCCAACCTAAACCCGGCGTTCTTCAGTTGCCCGCGGGCCGTCCGTCCTTGTATTACGTGGATCACGCCGTTGGAACAGAAAATGTCCTGATCAAGAGGCAGGGCGGTTTAGGGTTTAGGGGCCCCAGGTGTCCAAGAATTTACTCCTCTGTAGCCTTATGGGTTCACCTCGACAAGTCACAAGCAACTTCATGTTCCAGTATGTACTAGAACTGCCTAAGCATTTGCAATGCTCCTCTGGAATATCATACACATGACTCAAGCACAGGACATTCTGAAATACTTCAAGGGCAGTGAGTAATGACTACTTACTTTTCGTTCAAGGTTCACATTACTTGGACCCCCGGCAGACTGCTAGTATCCCAATATATCCCCTATGAAGTCCCTATATAATATAGTAGTTTCCATTTTCTTTTCCATTATCCCAATACAACCCCTAGATACTATAGTAGTTTCCATTTTCTTTTCCATTAGCCCAATATATCACCCATATAGTCCCTATATAAAACGCTAAACCCTAAACCCTGAAGTTGGCTGCTTAGGCTTTGGGCTGTCCAGGCATAGCTTCAGGAGACATGCCAGACGATAGGGTTTAGGGTTTAGGGTTTAGGGAAGAACTCTAGGCACCAAAACGCCATGAGACTCTAGCATCGGCACCTAAAGCCCTAAACTTGCCACCTCTTATTCGTAAGGGACCGGTAGGAGCGAGAAGCAAGTATGGGTTTAGGACATGGGATGATATAGGGCAAGCGATACCAAGCAAGTAGGAAGACTACCATACAATCGCAATCCGAGATCCTACGCCTTGGGAATCTAACACTAGCAAAGCGCTATGACACCCACAGCCACATCCCTTGAGAAGTCCTGTACCCAGCCCTACACCCTAAGCCCTAAAGAAGCCCTGAAGCGTACAGTGCTCTACCAGGGCAGGGGTTGTGGCATTGCACCAGCAAAGGAGAACACGGATTAAACATGAACATATTGTTGCTAGTAAATATGCAAGTAGCATGAAGGGTCGTAATGCATTGACCCCCCCCCCCCTACACATGCTGGTCCACTGGCTCTAGTCTCGTTAGAGTCTTGTAGTTCAGGGAATTCTTCAATCTTGGAAAAGGAGGATTGTTCATTTCGCATCATTCTACTGCTGTTGTTGTCTTCAGGCTACTACAGAGGCCTCGTACTATAACTGTTTTCGGTGGTTGATATTTTGGATCATTTTGGCGTGTTAGGAGTGTAGAATAGGCACCCCAACCCATAAAACATAAAAAAAGGTTGATTTAACAAAGGACCAAACTGGGATCCCCAAAATTCCCATCTGTCCCTGGCATGATTCCAAAGGGACACATACTTTGCAACTCTTTCACAAATAGAATGCAGACACTGCGGTCAAAACCTCAAATGGATCGAGATCTGTGACAATGGGCGCAGCCCCGAACAGATCTACTCTGAGGGGCCCTAGAGCCTCTCGGAAAACGAAAGTGGAAGTTACTGTTTAGGGTTTATGGTTCAGGGTTTAAGGTTTAGGCTTATATGCTATGTCCGCTTACTCAACCCACGGTGACCCTCGGTGAATAGGTTCCCAACCCATCATCCCCATTCCCACTTCTTCCGAAAGACAAACCTAGTCCCAGAACACTAGACCCTAAACAAATACATGGAGCCTGAATTTAGGGCTACATTGAGATTGAAGGAATTCACTCCACTGCACCTTAAGCACCACGGTCCGACATCAGACTCCTGAACTTAGTGTTTAGGGTTGAGGGTTTAGGGCCTGAACCCTATACCTTGTTAAAGCAGAGGGGCCATGTGGTCTCCGCGGATCTCGTTGATGCAAGGACCACCGCGCGGCCACTGTGTGAAGGTGACCATGAGAATCTCAGCTCAATGCCAAAGAGCCCAGGTACCTAATGTATACTTTGGGTACTGCCCCCCCCCCAGTAACAGTATATATTAGGGGTCCTATTAAGGGCTATATATAACCATATCATCTTTATTATCCAACTGCTACTGAGGGGGGGCAGTACCCAATGTATATTACAATACATGCACGCACTGAGGGCCCAAAACCGTTTAGTAGGAACTTAATCCAAAACCCTAAAAGGTGCTTGGCCTCTTTGGGCAAGATGGTTAGTCATCGAGTGCTGCATTATCTCCTGCTTCGAATGGAAACGACACCTGCCATGTCCCAAAGTGATGTCAAAAGCAGGGTCCCTTTGGAAAGCAGTTTCTTTATAGTCTACTATAGTAACCAATCGAAAAGCGGCCTTGCATGAGATCAGCCTACCACCTCAGTACCTACAGACCGCAAATCGCTTCCGGGCAAGTCACTGTGCCGTCGATCGAGCGCAAGGTCCTCCCAGTGTACAAGGCCTCGGACGCCAGGTCGCAAATGACGGATTTGGGGCTTACATAAAGTATTGTGGCCTATGCACCTTGAAAGAAAACCCGAATTGTCGTATCTTCACCGTTTGTTAACATATATACTGTTCCCTCAAATAAGAGATTCCTTACAACAGAACACCCGGAAATGAACTCTGACTTTGGGGAATTCTTTGATCAATGGCCACGCATGCACTGCGCACCCCTGAGAACAAATCCCTGGCGGCTGCACTGGCAGCTTGTTACCCTCGAAAAGAAGGAGTCCGGTATTGAATCGAGTTATCACAAGCATTGATGAAGGGAGCACAGTACGGATGGTTCCTTGACTTTATACTCACAAAGACTTACAAGAGGTGAGTGAACCTTGGAAAGTCCACAATCACCATAATGATGGAGGAAGAAGAGCTATTAAGCAGCTATTTCGATGCTGCTTTGCAAACGGTAGGCGTTGTGGTCGTTGTTGGTGAGGTTCAGGCATTATCTTCACAGGCAAGTAGGGCACTCGCCAAGTCTATGCCCAGGCCACACGAAATGCAGCGAAACCCATTCTTCGCCCCAATCCAAAGCGAGGCACTTCGAAGGGAACACGGCCTGCTCGCAAGACAGAAAGCAGGGTTCAGGCTATAATTGCTTTTATTCAAGGGCAGGCTCTGCGGAGCCCGCAAAACATTATGAGATGGATGAACATCTGGAGTTCCTTTGCGTGGGTTGTTCCCGGATAATTCCAGAGGGCCCATGTAGCTATACAGTTGTATTCTTTGGGGTTTCTAGAAAAACTTATTGAAGACCCAAGCATATGCTTTCTTCCTGGGTCCTTAGTCAGTGAAGGCTTTCTTGTGCTGCTGTTAAGGAAGTAGACTTGGAGTATTTAATGCGGTTTTTTGATAGCGGTGATTTAGGTTCACTACGGTTCGTTAGTGGGGGCAGACCGGTTTGAGGAGTCGCTAGGGCTGACTCGCTGTGGAACACGCCGCTAGAAAGTTGCCAGACTTCTCTTGCGGAATCTGCAGACAATCATACGAGGTAGATATGTACCGTATTCCTCGGACCATGTAGCTACATGAGCACGTTAGATATGACATGGACGGCCAGAATCCGTTCCATTAAGGCAAATCTTGCTAGATCTGGCAAGACTTGGCAAGCAGACTTGAGGTTGATACTTAAGATCCTGCATGACCCCAAATCTAAAGCCTGAATACCTAATGAGCGCGAAGTATAGTATTTGAGTAAACTAAGGTCACGCAGGCGGCGCTCTGAGGTTGATCGAGGCGACCCATGTTCTTGCACGAGCTTGCAATGTAACTACTGTAACTGTATGCAGGCTTCTAAAATCGGAGTTCCTTTTTCGGAGCCCACATAGTGAAGACAATAGTATTCAGGGGTCTATACTTGCGCCCCCTGTATATAGAAGCCTCATCCGGCGCTTTAGGATAAGGCCTCTCCAAGTACGGTTCCCCTTCACGTGAAGTTAGCTGGATTGATAGCTAAAATCAGGAGATCTAGGACGGATCAGGAGAATTTAGAACATGCCACCTGGAGTGGAGGTTCATGGGACCCAGTAGCTACTTGCAACTGGGCCGATAACCCGACTTAGTATTCCCATAAATGGCCTTCTAGGGATTGTATACCCCAGTTAAAAATGTGTTACAAAGTTTGGCGCTATATGAGGTTGCATGAGGTTTTCAGGGTATAGGACCCTGAGTTTGGCCTGACCAAGGTTGTTCAAACTTGGGTGCAGCACGAGAGCCAACTTGCGAATCAGGTGAAAGCAAAACTTGAAACTAAGATTATGTAGTAAATATTTCGCGGTTCTACCCAGTGGACAGCATACCCAAAGCGAACATGGAATAGGAGTAGGAGGTAGTTACAGGTAGTTCTGAGGAGCTGAGTTTTCAAATAGCACGAAATCGCACCTTTATAAGCATGCTGCGTAGTTGGTGACATCCCGCGCCACAAAAATTCTCAGGCCTACATTTGCAGTTGCGCTTGTCCTCAAGTTTGAAAAATATTCCCCAAATGATGATGAACTGCTAAACGATAAGCAACAAATAGGTTAGCCAGAGCCAACCTGGACCCCGAAACGGGAAATAACCCTAACCCTGGGCCTTCAAGTCTATGAATTGTACCTACGTTGGCCCCAAAGTCTATGAATATTACCGAGATTGGGCTATTTGGAGCCCTAGGGTAACTAGGTTCGGAGGTGCTGCATAGCCGGACCTTCGAAGATTTGGAGACTGCGTGGTAAGTTCAAAGCGGAGCTCAGAACGATAAAATTAGGCTTTTTGGGGTCATATAGGGTCATGTACGGGTTATATAGGGGTTATATAGGGATATTGGAAAATAAAATGGAAACAACTATTAAGGAACACAAGTTTGGACGAGGCCAGTGTACCGGCTGCAGAAAAGTCGTTGTTGTGATGATAAGAGGATGTCCAGAGTGCAAATTCAGCATATAATCCCCTTAAGTAGATAGAATATGGGGGTGATATTGGGATAATGGAAAAGAAAATGGAAACTACTATTTAGGTTTTAGGGTTTAGGGGTTAGGGTTTGGGGTATATAGTCGCCCCTAAGTAGATAGAATATGGCTTTGGGTAGATTGTAATAAGATCCCCATGTACCCCATGTTCTATCTACTTAAGGGGGACTAGAGTGTGTGACACTTGCAGTCGAAACTGTGGAAGTACAATAGTGCCCATTGTGCCGTCCCAACACAAATTCAACCAAACAACCTCAATATGCATGCCCAAAACATGACGATACCCAAACAACCAAAAGGTCCATGTAGCTATATGACAAATAATATTGGGTTCCTGTATAACTACTTTAGGACCCTAAGCCCTAAACCTAAATCCTAACTCCTACAGGATATAGCTACATGGACCCTTTGGGTTCCCTATGAGCTACAGTCTTAACTTCCTAGTATCCCCCTTAATAACCCTTATAATAGTTCCCTATATATTCCCCTTATAACCCTCTTTAAGGAGTTTATTTAGACTATGGCTCAGATGTGGAGAGGCCTCTCACAATGTGGCAGGCTAGAAGAGCAGGTAGCCCGGGCGTCTGCAGCATGTCCTCCCACATGCCGCATGCGGCTTAAGCGGCCGAACACCGGTATTTGGGTTTAGGGTTCTGGGGTTTAGGGTTTTGGGTTTTAGGGTTTTGGGGTATAGGGTTTTGGGGTTTAGGGTTTTGGGGTATAGGGTTTTGGGGTTTAGGGTTTTGGGGTTTTGGGTTTTGGGGTTTGGGGGCTTTGGGTTTTGGGGTTTGAGGTTTTGGGGTTTTGGGTTTTGGGGTTTGGGGGCTTTGGGTTTTGGGGTTTGAGGTTTTGGATTTTTGGATTTTTGGGTTTTGGGGTTGTGGGTTTTGGGGTTTTGGGTTTTGGGGTTTTGGGTTGTGGGGTTTTGGGTTTGGGGATTTTGGGGTTCTGGAGTTTTGGGTTTTTGGGGTTTGGGTTTGAGGGTTTAGGGTTTAGGGTTTAAAGGTTAAGTGCTCATGTGGTTCAATGAAAACCATCAAAAGAAGCATCAGTCGGAACGAAACAACAAAGCGGATCATACAAGTGATTGTGATGATGATGATGATGATGATGATGATGGTATTGGCGACGGCGGCGGCCGCCGAAATGGCGGCGGCGTTGTCGGTGGCAGCAGCGATAGCAACAATGACAATAATGACGGTATTGACGGCAAAGACAAGCATAGTAACAGTACTAAAAACATGTCTACTACGAATAACAACACGCAGAAGTCTGAACTCGGTTGTATCGCGTCTTCAGGCAATCCTGGTGAGGGGGGCAGTGTAAATGCGGTTGTATTTGATGATTTTCGTGTACATGGAGCAACTGATGTAACCACAAGCAGGATTTCGTACCTTATTACTTTGCGTCGTTAATCCTTTCCCAGCTTCAGGTTGTTAGGTCCAAGCACAACGTTGCCACAAGTCTTCAAGGGTAGCTGCGAGCTGTCTTGGTATAGCTGAAACGGCCAGACTCTCCAATTAAGTGTTTTCACTGGTCCTTGAAAGACCATTCTTTAAAGGCTTTGCCAGGAACAGTATTCTTCATAAATGGATTCTTATAACCTCAACCCCAACAATTTAGTCTTCATAAAGGGATTCTAATAACCCCAACCCCAACAATTTAGACCCTGTTCTAGTCATATATCCAGAGCCCTGATTATTGCGGTTGGGTATCTACAATTCCCTTTCCACAACCCTAAACCCTTCAATTGCTGTACGTTGAATTCCATGCAAAGCGAGAATGGGGACAGCCGTGGTACCCTATCTGATCATCAAGCCAGATCTTAGGGTTTAGGACCCTGAACCCTTAACCGCGTAAAACCATGAAGCTCCAAACGCTCGGCCCTAGACACCCCCACGTGAGACCTGAGCCCCAGACAATGCTGTAAATCCTGAACCCCCAAACCCTCTTCTTCTCATTGTGTACATCCCTAGGCCCTAGATAACACCTAAACCCTAAACCCGAAATAGTGGTTTCCATTTTCTTTTCCATGATCCCATTATAACCCCTATATATCCCCTATATAACCCCTATATGCCATTTACAACCCAGAACATTCGAACGTTGAAGCCAGCATCTCCTGCAGAGATCCTGCACCCAGACAGTCCATGAGCTCCATGTCCCTGGGTACGAAGACCTTGGGAATTTGTAGTAGACTTTGCGGGTTGGCCCCTAAATCCCGTTGAAAATTATTAGTATATAGGGTCCCTTATTAAAGCCATTAGGGAAAATATTAAATATCCCAGGGGCCCACCCAGCTTTGGGGTGCCAGAGGGATTTACCATGGATTCAGGGTTTAGGGTGTGAGACAGGTTTAGGGTTGGGGGTGTGGGGTTTGATGAGCAGAGCGCGAAACATTGCAGGCTTTGGGAGGTTTACATCTGTCACGGTAGATGATGGCGGACACGGGGGCATGAACGTGCATGGCCTGTCTGACCTTAAATTGGGTAGGACTACATCCCTATACCCAATGTTAGGATGAAGTGACCCATGTTCTAGGGTACTTGAAGGGTCTAGGTGGCTAGTGTGGGCTCTTTCTTTTCTTATGCATATCCTTCTGGGGTAATACATTACAATCCCTTGCCGATATTCCTTTTCAAGCGCGCAGAAGAAGTACACAGGAGCCGTCGAGTACATAGCTGCTGTAGCCTTTTTGTCGGTTATGTGTCTCAACCCTAAACAACCTAAAACCCTATACATCCCTATGAATCCCATGGACCCCATACAAACCGATATCCCTGATATCCCCTTCAAGAGTACTTAAGGGTCATACTTGATTTTACGTATCAACCATGTTACTCGACAAATCAGATCGTAAAGCCTGAAAACCAAGCTTCTTTGGTGCCCTGAGCATGTGAACCCTTAATCCTCAACAAACGTAGGGTTGAGGGAGGTGTTGCGGGTATATGACATTGGACTTATGCAAGATATAACACCCCTACATAAAAGCAGATTCCATTTAGCGTTCCATGTTCTTTGCCATTGGATGTATCATTACATCTGTTGTTTCTAACCACAACATAAAGCCAGATTCCATTCGATCTTCAAGTTGATATTCGCTACTTACTTTGGCTTCTACAGCGTACGGTCCCCTAAATTCTAGACCCTAATGCCCAAAGTACCTTATGCCTTGGGAATGACGGTATGCAGTATCCTAGGTCTCTAAATACCCAATGTAGGTCCAATCTAACGCGGCTTAGAGTTACGGTTTAGGTGTTATTTTTAGACTTGGAGCCCCAGGGGTATGCAAGTACACTGAGGTCACGCAGAACAGTTACCCTAAACCCTAAACCCTAGTTTCATAGCTCTACCTGTCAGGTTGCAGTGCTCTTAGATTCGGGGTGCCTCTTGCCGGCTCGGGGCTTTTTAAAGACCATGGCATTTCTAGAGCCCAGGAGCCCATTGGGGCCAAGAGCCCATTGCGGTTTAGGGTTTGTGGCTTAGGATTAATGTAGGAATATGCTTTACGTCATTCTAGGGATCCTAGTACCATGCAAATTAAGGAACGTGCGTTACTATCATTATGGGGTATATTCCTCAATTAAAGTATATTGGGCTCTCTGTGTGGAAGCTAGGTAGGCGCGTTACTAATGCTAGCGAGTTGAGGGTGATGCGATAGTGACTGTTGTAAGGTGCGTAAGAGACTATATTCACAGGTCATAACTTATGTTTCCCTTGCCGAGTGTTGAAGCCCCTCAATTGACGCACTCCTCCTGCTCCTCAGCAACACCTTTTCCAGCTGTTAGGTGCAATTCTGCTCGTGCTGCACCGCTACCTCTTCCATATGCCCGAGGTATAGTGACTTCTATGAAAAGCGACCTATTATACAACCTCAACAAAGGCCGTATTCTTATCATGGAAGACTGTTCTCTGGGAAGCTTCTCAATGATGATCGGCAAAAAATGTCCTACTGGAGACCTCAGACACCTTCCCGCATAAGCTCAATTAACCCACGGGGTCCTTAGAGCACCTAATGGAGACCCCAGAAACCTCCCCAGGCAAGCCCAATCTACCCATGAGGTCCTTAGCGCAGCTAAACTCCTAGTATCCTCCTTAATAACCCCTATAGTACTTCCCTATATGATCCCCTAGATAACCACCCTTTAAGGAGTTCCCTACATAATCCCCTATATAACTATATAACCACCCTTTAAGGAGTTTAGAGTATAGCTCATGTTGAGAACCTCTGCATTCGTTCAAGGCCAAGGAGCTGTGAAGGGCCCGTCCGCCCCGCTCAGCGCAGCTGCTACCTCGTCGAAGCCTTGGCCGTGGCTGAACTTGCGGTTTAGGGTTTAGGGTTCTAGGGTCACTGTTTAGGGTTTTAAGGTCACTGTTTAGGGTTCTAGGGTCATTGTTTAGGGTTTTAGGGTCATTGTTTAAGGTTTTAAGGTCATTGTTTAGGGATTAGGGTGCAGGGTTTGGGGGAGCCCATGCGACGGCGATGTCTCCTACAGTTGGCTGGGTAAGGAATTCAGGGCCTCCAGCCAAGAGGCTTCAAGACTTTAGGTTTTAGGGTTTAGGGTTTAGGGTTTAGGGATACTGTTGATAAAAACTCGTGCATGACCTTAGTATTATAATGCCATAATTCCCGCAGTATAAGGATGCTAAGGCCGGATATGTGAGAATCCACGAAATCAACACGGTCCAGGCTTCAAGCCATCCTCTCTATGGTGCCCATTCAGGTACCTATCCCTAGAGCCCACCTAGTTAGTACAATTATTTTTGAGCTCGAAATGCCTATCTATACGCCCAATCCTGAACCCTGACCCCTAAACCTCAGACCCTGAACCCTAATTCTTAAACCCTAAAACCCTAAACCCTATAACCCTAAACAGTGAACCCTAAACCCCAAGCCCCCGACCTCAACCCTCCCCCCCCGCCCGGCCTGGCGCGCGCGCCAATAGCTGCCCGAAGAGGCCGAAGCCGGGTTCCTGTCAACAGAACATGAGGGCTCAGGAGTTAGCGTTTAGGGCTTATAGGGCTTAGGCATTACGGTTTAGGCCTTAGGGTTTGGGGTTTTGGGCTTAGGGTTTAGGGCTTTGGGCTTAGGGTTTAGGGCATCGGGTTTAACATGAGGGCTTGAATCTAGATTTGCTGTATAGGGATAAGGGAAAATCTCGAAACTATTATATTATAGGGTATAATACAGGGGTATAATATAGGGACTATACTGGGTTGGCCTCTAAAACCCTTTGAAAAACATTAGTATATAGGGTCGCTTATTAAAGCCATAAGAGAAAACATTAAATATCCCAGGGGCCTACCCAGTATATAGTTTTTCTTAGTCAGAGCCAGGGTTGCCTGTCAGGCTTTCCAGGCTTTTCATAAGTTTGAGCGCACGATATGAGCTATAGTCGAAACTCCCTAGTATGCCCCCTCATAACCCCATGTACTACTCCCCTAGCCTAAACCCTAAGCACTAAACCCTAGCTAATTCCCGAAAAAAGACTCTTCAAGGAGTTTAGACTAGTTCACATGAGGGCTTGAACGAGCTTCAGGGGGTTGGGGGTTAGAAGCTTAAGGGGTTTGGGGTTTGGGGTTTAGGGATAAGTATTTCCTGTTTGCGGTCAAGATTTAGGGTATGGTGATTAAGGGCTTTGGACCGCATAGGTATGAGCACTGAGCACTTTAGCTTTGATCGAAGCCGCCAAGACACAGGGAGGCGTTCTCAAAGTTGTAGGTCGCGTTGCTTTCTTGGGGGGACTCGACGGACTCAACAGCAGATTCCAGAAATTCGGCTGGTGCCTTGCATAGAATCCCAGGAATAAGTCCAGGACAGCAGACTTATCTCCTCCCAGGATCTTGCTGAACACTTCAAACTACCCGTAGACACCCGGATGAAAGGCTACTTTAAGTTAAACATGAGCATCCAAGCCCTCAACCCTAAACCCCATTACAGTCAAATTATAGTACTTTCCATTTTCTTTTCCATTATCATCCCGAAGCATTAAGCCCTAAACCCTAAACTGGGCCTCGTTGCAAGTCTGAAGAATCGGCTGCAACGGCGACACTTTTGCCTTATGCCTGGGCTTAAAGCTCAACCCTAAACCCTAAACCTGTACTCTCCTTAGACCTATACGAAAAATGATGTTTTCAATAATTCCTTAGGGTAGTTATACTATAAAAAATAATTCCTAAGGAGACTACAGAAACCCTAACCCTAAACTTACCCTAAGGCTCAAAATGGCCCAAAGGCCTAGCATAGTATGGTCTTTGGACCCAAAAGCCTTTTATTATGAGTCCTTAGAGCCTTAGGGTTAGGGTAGGACCTAGGGCACTTCGTGGGTTCTATACGCACGAGAGGCTCTTTCTGGGCTGCTGTTGAGGAACTTAATTTAAGTTCCTATATTGGGGAAAGCATAATAATTACTATATCTACCCAGTATGGCAACTTAATTTTATATATTGGGGAAGCCATAATAACTACTATGTATTTATATATCCAATATGGTAACTTCATTTCAGTTCCTCAACCGCAACCCAGTCTTGGGGAGCATTGGGATATGTAAACATGAGGGGAGGAGTGAAGAGCGTTTGAAGTGCTCATCCCCTCCCTCCAAAATCAGAAGATTCATATCATTACTATTATTACTATTATTATTACTATTCTTACTACTGTTATTTTCATTTCTGTTAGAGTTAGTATTTCATTCCCATTTAAATCCCCTACTCTCCTAATTTCAAATACTCCCTTATAGTATACCGCAATGGGAATAGTTCGGGCGCTTTCTATATGAGGGGGAGCGGACTATCCTGAGAGACTTCAGAAGGAGCCTAGGAAGCACACCTGGGATCTCCACGAAGCAACGGACAAATTCTTTGCGGTTTAGGGTGTGGGGTTTATGGAGTTTGGGGTTTTGGTCAAATATACCTGCCCAATAGTATCATGGAATTCGCCCCAACAACCTAGAACCTTTTCCAACAGTGCAAAACCCAAGAATCAATAATACCCACCAAAGCTCTAATCCCAATGGATGCATGTATATGGTACTTGATCAAAAATCCTGCTCGCAACAGCCATTATGGAAAGTCATTCCCCTACATCCTTCCTTACAGACCTACAGGAATCCTAAACAAATCACCCTTAAGGACCTTTAGATCGACGCCTACATACCGAGGGCTCAAAGAGATTCCCATGCAAATGCTCAGGGACCTCAGATCCTACCATGCCTCATTTGGGCGCCCCAATATTAAACTTCAATATACAAGAACCGTTACAATATAAGGACTCCCAGACAGGGGACTCCAAAACTTGGAAGCCCCAATGTAGCTGCAGGCACCAATGAGGTAGGCAAACACAGAGAAGCCCCACATCTTCAGGGTTTAGGGTTTAAGGTTTATGGTTTTAGGGGCAGCCCACATCTTCGATCCAAGCCAAGTGGGACAGGAGTTAGGGTTAAAGGTTGTTCGTTGGCTAATGAAACCCGAGAGGGTCCAAGAACTGAGTAGTTAGGGGGTACTAGCAATTGTACTGCAGGTTTTGTGGGGAGTACATGTTTATCAGGTGCTTGGACACTTAGAGGCAAGGAATGGTGAAGAACATGGAAACTACCACTCGGGGTTTTGTGTTTATATGAGCTAACTCCTAGTATTCCCGTCATGACCTCTATAACAGTCCCCTATATAATCCCCTATATGTACCCCTCTCTAAGAAGTTCAGACTATGGCTCATATAAGGTTTACGGTACGGAATGGAGGAATGGAAAAGATCAT
>CAJNIZ010045748.1:192982-223956 GCA_905231905.1 Symbiodinium pilosum | reverse complement strand
AACCCCCCCCCCCCCCCCTGCACATTCAGGTAGCAGCATCCAGCGACCCCGAGTTCGATCAACGCGTAATAAGCCTTCAGAAGCCTAGACTTTCAATCTGATCATTAGGATAGTGGAAAATAAAATGGAAACTACCATGATAGGGTATATATTAGGATTTCAATAGGGTATATATAGGGATCATGGAAAAGAAGATGGAAACTGTTGCATTAAGATTGGGATAGCGGAAAATAGAATGGAACCTACCATATAATAGGGTGTATAGTGGGGTTATAATGAAGTATACATTGGGGTTGAAAAGAACAATTAAAGGACCCGCATCTGCTTCAGAATGAAAGTGCCCTGCACATTGCCCTTAACTCTAAGCCTAACACCCTCAGGCCTAAATCCTGGATCTGAAGCCCTAAGCCCCTAAACCCAAAACCCAAAATCGAAAATCTAAAACCCTAAACCTTAAGCCCCTAAACCCTAAACCTTAAACCATCTGCATATCCGCCTTTTGAATGTAGGCCAGGAAGTCAGTGGCGCTGGCTGCACCGGAGTCATCAAGGTCGGAGATGTACAGTTCCTCATCTAGGCAATTTCCAGACCTTTCTGACAATCATAAGAAGGCTGCTATAGGAGTTTTGGTCTGGCCCCTAAATCTAAAGCATGAAGCCAGTGAGGGCAGGAGATACTCCAGTCCGAAGCGGGCAGGGCCAAGCTTGCGCTGTTGGTGCCACGCTGATTGGGGAAAGCTGCCTCTCCGCCAAGTTACTAAGCTTTGTCTGCGCCGCAGACGCCAAGGCAAGATGAGGAAACTCTGCATCGAAAGACTGGACTTCAGCTCACAACTGTACTTGGGGGACAATGGAAAAGAAAATGACAACTACTACAGTATACCGGGGTAATGCTGGGAAAATGGAAAATGAAATGGAACCTGCTATTTAGGGTTTAGGGTCGCTAAAGCTTTTGGAGTGAGCCATGGAAGGTTGGCGAAACGATTGCGCAAGCCGTGTCCCGGGTTGAGGCTTCCCCCAGTGCTGCAGCCTCAAGCACATGCGCACATGTGAGCCACTAGTCTAAACTCCTAGTATAACAGTCTCCTATATCATCCCCTATAGGACCCCCTTTAAGGACTTTAGACCATAGTTCATGAGTGCCCCACGGGTCTGGAGACAACGACGCCATACTGCCGCCAGCTCACAGCTCCGACCGACTGGGGGGAATCTGCCCGAAGGCAGCTTCCATTCGACGCCGCAGCAGCGACTGCAGTTTGTAGGACGGGATGGTGGAACTGGCAGGCCAGGCCGCTGTGCTTGTAGACGAGCTGTTGAGTCAAATGAATTTGAGTCCAAGGGCTGTGGGTTGGGAATATGAGCCATTGTCTAGACTCCTAGTATCTCCCTTAATGACCCCCTATAATAGTCCTCTATATAATCCCCTTTGAAGGAGTTTAGATCATGGCTCATATAAAGTCCGGGTCAAGCACGATCGGAGCAGTGCCTTTCCCGCCTGCTGGGCAAAACGTAGCTGTTTAGCATCATCCAGGTCTACGTCTTGGGACCCTAATGTCCATAAACAGTACCTATTTTGGGCCTACTTCTCAAATGTCCCGCCTCTGGCACAAAGCGCTCCCAAGACTCCGACCCTCCTAACCTCCAAGGCTTATATACGGGTATCTAGGATATGGGGTCCTTAACCTGAAGAAGGGCCACGAGTATGTATGAACCTGAATGGTCTGAGAATAGCCTCCACCTCATTTTTGGGTGTCCTTTCTGCAATTTTCTAGGTTTCTGTAGGGTCCTAAACCCCAAACTGGGTTGGCCCCTAAAACTCCTTGAAAAAAATGGTATATAGGGTCCCTCATTAAAGCCGTTAGGGAAGATATTAAATTTCCCAGGGGCCTACCCAGCAAACCGCTTCCAAATAACAACTCTGGGAGCTCCTTCGCGTCCCTGGCGCAGCGTTGGCTCTCACCAATGTCCTGCTACCAAACAGGAGCCACACGGTTTAGGGTTTGGGTTCAGGGTTTAGGGTTTAGGGACCCTAAACCCTAAACCCTAAACTAGGAGTTCCTCAAAATGGAATACGTACCCTGAGGCCTTCGGGCTCAAAAGGGACTACAAGAAGATTTGGGCCTAAGGGTCCAAGTACCCAATAGCCATATACTTACCCCAAACCTGTAGTATAATTACTACTACCCAAAACCCAAGTACCCAAACATTGGGTACATGGACCCTTAGGACCCCAACCCTGTAGTATAATTACTACTACCCAAAACCCAAGTACCCAATTATTGGGTACATGGATGCTTAGGGTGGGTGCCCTTCTGAACATGGTTGGCCTTTGGAGCCCCTCGAAGAACATCCATTAGTATATGAGCTATAGTCTAAACTCCTTAAAGGGGGATATATAGGGGATTATACAGGGGACTATTATAGGGGTTATTAAGGGGGATACTAGGAGTTTAGACTATAGCTCATATAGGGCTTCAGGTAAGGGCTAGGGGCTCGGGCTATAAGGCCAAGGCTTCAGGGCTCGCGCTTCCGGTGTATGGAATGGCCTGGAAGGTACCCGTAGCCGGAAAAGTTTTCTGAAAGGGGCTGGGGCTAGGGATAGGGCAAGAGTAGGGTAAGGGCTAGGGTCAAGGGTTCAGGGCCAGGGAGTTAGAGGCGACCCAAGAGTACGGAATTCCAAAATTGGACTCAAGCGGCAGAAGAGCTTGATGATCACTATCAGCACTATCATATCCAGCATCCATTGCGCAATACCCAGGCAACTCCTTGCTGCACAACTCCTGCCGGGCGTCTTGTGCAGCAATGCTGGGCTACATGTAGGCTTGCAAGCGTGGTCTGTGCTGCCCAAACCTTTTCGAAGCGTGTTGTAAAGCTTTGCGCGGTATAGACATGGTTCGCGGACCTGGGTTCAGGGTTCTCCGCCCCTCAAACCTATGCTGCGCATTGTTGGGCCCATCTATTTGGGGCATTCAGGGACGGCCAGGTGGAGGGTTCTCAAGATCTGTCTGCCTGAGAGGGTTTAGGCTTCGTGGGCTTTAGGGGCTGTAGGCTTGTGGATTCAGGAATACGCAGGGCTTTGCAAATTGGTAGTGATGGCCTTCGGGCCTTCCGGGGTACTATGCAAGGATTTTCTTGCAAATAACATGACGAGTCAATACGGCGGCGTCTCTTCTACGCCAAATGCCAACAGCCATTTTGTGAGCCCAACCCTTAAACAAAGGACTTATAGTCCCCCTTAAGCAGATAGAATATGGCTTTGGGTCTTTTATCATAGGATCCCCATATACGACATATTCTATCTACTTAAGGGGGACTATGACCCCAACATAGACCCTATTTTAATATAGTAGTTTCCGTTTTCTTTTCCATTATCCCAATATTACCCCCCAAACCCTAAACCCTAAACCCATTTGGTGGACTATAATTTCAGGTACGTTCAAATTCTGAGGGAACTGCAGAAACCTGAAGCCGAGATGGTGCCAAATCGCGTGTGGGATCAAAGTCCGCTGCGTGCAAAGCACTGGAAAGACACTTAGGGTTTAGGGTTTAGGGTTTAGGGGTTTAGGGTTTAGGGGTTTAGGGTTTCGGGTTTAGGGGTTTAGGGGTTTGGGGTTTAGGGGTTTGGGGTTTAGGGCAGGCGGCTACCCTGCGCCGAACTAATACGGAACCCTTTAGAACTCCGTTTAAAAGAACGATGGCATTTCTAATGCCCTTTTTGGGGTTCCGTGTTACTTTGCCAGCGGCGCCAGCTGGGAAGGGTAGCATGAGGATCTGAGAAGAAGAAAGACTGAGACTGAGGAGGGAAAGGGGAGGCTTTCGGCTTAGAGTCCATGCTCGAAGGTGGGGTTTAAGTGTTGAGGATTTAGGGTGCAGGGCTGGGGTGTAACTAACTAACTAACTAACTAGGGCGGACGTAAGGAGCAAGCAAGCTGTAGGATTTGGGGTTGGGTGCCCCCTAGCCCTGAAAACTCTAAACCCTAAAAACACTGAACCCTGAACAGCCCACACACTAAACATCCCAAACACCGACAACCCTAAACCTAGTATTTGAATTACTGTATCACTGTTGTGTTTACTATTCTTGCTATTGCTATTATTGCAAATACGATTACTACAATAAGTTATAAGTATTCGACCCCTGAACCTTTGAAACTGTGAATGGCTGTTACCCTAAGCCCCTAAGCCCAAAAACACTAAACGCAAAACCCTAAAACCCTAAACCCTGAACCATAAATCCTATTTGAGAAGTGCGCCTTCATGAGGAGGTGGGCTCCCGCTTCAAGAAGAAGTGCGCTGGCCTCAAGTTTAGGGTTTAAGATTCAAGAATTATATGGGGGAGTTCCCAAAATTAAGGGAATTTGTTGGGGTGGGGGTACCTATAAGAATAAGGACTATAGTAAATTGGAGGGGGTCCCCTATTTAAGGAAACTCCCATATAGGATATTGGGTTGGGTTCAGGGTTTAAAGGGTTTAGGTTTTGAGGGTTAGGGCGATTACAGGCTTTAGGGTTTGGGGTTGAGGCTTCCAGGATGAGGGTTTAAGTTTTAGGCTTTACACTTTTAAGGTTATAGTCCCCGTTAAGTAAATACAAGAAGAAATTCTATTCCCAAAAAAACAAAATGAGATCTCCACATGCCCCATATTCTGTCTATTTAAGGAGGATGGTAACCCTAAACCCTAACCCTAAAGCCTAAACCTTGCCGCTTTAAGGTTATGCCTCAGGGTTAGGTGTCAAGGCTGAGCTACAAGTAGGGCTGTGTGTAGGGGTTTTACACAGGGGGGGAGAACCAGCCCTGCCTGACGTAACAACAACAATCGATTTGGGGTTTAGGATTTAGGGTATGGGGGTTGTATAGGGATATGAATATATATATATATATATGTACATGTATATAGGGAATATATAAGGATAATGGAAAAGAAAATGCAAGCTACCATTCAGGGATTAGGGGTTTAGGCTTTAGGGGTGTAGGGCTGAATAGTTACCATGCAGCTTCCCATCGTTTCCAAAAGCTTTTTGAGCCTGCGCTGGTGAACAAAAGAAGCGGATACTGCGGATGGAGGAAATCTTGCACCAGTGTCATGCCTAGGGTTCAGGGTTTATTGGTTCCCGAAGTGGCACAATATTTCAATGCACCAGAGGGACAGATATTGCTTCTACCCAAAAGACCTTGCATGGCTTTAGCCCTAAGGATCCAAGTACCCAATAATCATATACTTACCCAAAACCTGTATTATAATTACTATTACCCAAATCCCAAGTACCCAAATATTAGGTACATGGACCCTTAGGGTAGTATACTGGAGTACCATAGATACCGAGGTGGAAGTTGAATCCGAGTCCTTAAACTCCAAATTCCAATCCGTAACACGCAAGATTCTTCATATCAAGCCCTAAACCCTAAACGGTTTAGGGTTTACGGTTTAGGGTTTAGGGTTTAGGGTACCCTAAACAAGCCCTGTTACCTCAGCCCTAAACCCCAGAAGGGGGCCCTCAATCAACCAGTTTTTTGGTTCAGTCAGTTCAACCATAAACCCTCTTATTCCAGGGCATTGCCAAAAACGGCTCGGCGGGCCCTCCTATTACCCTCGTTTTTGGGACCTCAGGCTTTAACTAGGTCGTGAACAGACAGTATACAAAATGGCGTTTGAGGGCTTGTAAGCTAGCAAAAAACCGAGAAGCAGGCTTTTCTAATAAACTTCCTAATGGTGCTCAGAATAGCAAAGGTACGCAGAATCGCAGTAGTATTAACAGTAACAACTTAAAAGGCGGCTCAACCAAAAGCAACCCTCATTTCCAAACCAAAATACGTAAACCGTAGACATTGCAGCAACAAAGCCTTAAACCCAAAAACCTAAATCCGATACTGTAGCTTCAGTTGTATTATCATTTTGCCAATATAACCCCAATATGACCCTAGTATTACCCCAATGGGCATAAATCCTAAGCCAACAAAACATTCAGCTGAATCCCAGAACCCTAAACCCTATATAGCTACAGGGACCCGTTGGGCTAGCTCTTGGAAGAAAGCCTCCGCTGCAGCATTCTTCTGCTGCTGGCCCAACTCCTGAAAGGGATCAGGGTTTAGGGCTTAGGATGTTCCACTAAACCCCTAAAACTAAAAACCCTAAAAACCCTAAAACCCCTAAAACCCTAAACCCTAGAACCCTAACACTCTCAAACCCTAAACTCTAAAACCCTAAACTCTAAAACCCTAAACTCTAAACCCTTCAACCTTCACTGCCAGCCCCCGGTACCTTGCAGGATGGTGTGTAGCGGGTGCTTTCCCAAACCCCCTACAGGATCCAAAACATGTAACCTCCCAATAATCCCCTAATGTCCCCAATGTTCAAGGCTTTAGGGTTAAGGATTTTAGGGTTTAGGGTTCAGGGCTGGAGGTTTAGGGTTTTAGGGCTTATGGTTTACGGTTTTAGGATTTTAGGGTTTAAGGTTTTACAACTCCCAGAGACCCCGAAGGGAGGTGGCATGCGTGTCGAGTTCTGTGAAGCATTTAGGTTTCAGATGCCGCAACCCTAAACCCGAAATAGGTGAAGCCAGTGGAAGTTCAGATCCTTCGGGTTATAGGTGAACTTTAATCCAGGGTTCGGGGTCTAGGTCTTGAGGCTTAAAGAAACTTTACGGAGCAAGTCACGCTGAAATGAAGGGATTAGGGTTCCCTAAGGGTCCAAGTACCCAACAATCATATACTTACCCCAAACCTGTACTGTAATTACTATGACCCAAATCCCAAGTACCCAAATATTGGGTACATCATGGACCCTTAGGGCTTAGGCTTTAGGCCTACATTGGCCAAAGGCCTGAGGCCGAAAGCCTGAACCCTAGTTACGCCCTAAGGGTTTTGGGCTGAGGGTTCAGGGTTTAGGCTAACATTCATCCGAAAGTCCATGTATCTAAGTAACATCCACTTGGGCTTCACATCGGAATCCCTTTGAACGTCAAGCGTATACTACATGTATATGTACCTACATGGACGTTTTGGGGAACCCCGTTTGAACATCCCTTGCTTCGAGGATCGAGCTGATTCAGATTTGAGGGGTTAGGGTTTGGGGCTGAGAGTCCGTGCATACTTTGGACCCAAATGCCTGCCTATGCATACCCTGCCCCAAAGTACCCGCAAAAAGGTAGTCTGATCGAGCATTCCGGGGGCTCGAGACGTGAGTAGGGACAAGCCGAACCGCCAAGAGAGCAGGCCAAATAGAAACAACGGCATGCATGTACAGAAAAGTTTTGAGCAAACAGCTTCTGCCCCGTGTTGTCGCTCCATGATGAAATGGTCACAGAAATGCGCCCTCAAGTGGAGTAAGCGGCCACGAGCACCACCGGGGCGCACTGCGCAAGCGTTTCCCAGCACGCGATGGCGTGCTGGGCCAAAGCTGGGAAGCTGGAAGCAAGAGGCTTAAAGTCGGCTAAGTCGAAAGCTTCGGAAAAAAAAAAATCCATTCAAAACCCGCATCATTTGGGGGAGTGTATACTGTTAAGTTTTTCTATTTGTATATATGGACGGGAAGGTTGCAGGTGAACAATAACCCTGGAGTGTCTCAAGCTATTGCCAGGCAGTACATAAAGCCTTTCTTGATACACTGTACAGTGAGGTGCACTCTATCACGAATTAGCACGCGTGGGTTGTGCCAACATTACAGCCCCATGGTATTCAAAGGCAGCCAGGATGTAGGCATACTCGGAGGTTCATTGGGGCATTTGCAATTGCATGTGCGCATATAAATAAATATGTGTGTGTGATACCGTTGGAGCAACCCCTGAATTTTAGGGATTAAAAGCTCTTGGGGTTCCAAGTACTTCTAATCTATCAGGCAAGCTACGAAACGTTCATATACTGCATGAAAAGTAATTGCACCTCCTTGCTGCACTAGAAGCAAGGACCATCATGGATATTTCTTCGTCATGGACATCTTAGGAACAAACCTTGACTTAGAAGAAGAGAAAAGAGAATCCAAACAGTCAACGCTTAACCACAATTGCCCTAACCCCTGTCCGGCGTCAGTCCCGTGAGGGGTATGGGCCCTTAATATGGGCCCTGGCCTTTGAGGGAAACTCTAAGGACCCTTAAGGGTACATATTGGGTATGTAATACATATGTAAGGATCCCAGGGTAAGGGCTCATACTAGGGGCCCCTGGTTTCAAACCTAGATTGTTGGTGGTTGAACAAGATTAGATTACTTCTTCTAAATACTATACCCCAAGGAATATAATATCTGACTCTGTATTGTGCACTATGGGCTCCCCATGACAAAACAACCATAATCCCTGAACCCCTAAACCCTGAATCCTGAGCCCTAAACCCCTAAACCCTTGTCCATCTTAAGCTGTGGGTCCTGGCTCTTTCTCGCTGCCTCCATCGCCTCCTGTCATGAGTTTCAGATGGTTTATCTCAAAGTACGGGGTGCCCAGATCCTCAAACAATGCCACGGTCTTTGGTTCTATGGAAGCTCACAAGAGGGCCCCTTCAAGATTGCTGGCAGAGTGGAAGTAGCAGAAGACGGGTGAAGTAGTTTGGTGAAGGACAACATTATTCGCACAATCCTAAACCCTAAACCTCTGAAACTGCAGGTCCATGGGCTCCTACGAGGGAATATGAGGGACTATACTAAACTACCAAAAGGGGCCCCTATGTTCAACCTTCATGGCCTCTTGGTAACACCACTTTTGACAGTAGCTCAGATAATCCTACATATGCCGGCATACTCGAAAGCACAGTTCTCATTTCATGTTGAATCTTCTTCTCCATTCCCTATAGCCCTACACCTTAAATGCCAAACCCTATACGGTAGTCTCCATTTGATGGTGTTTAGTTTGGGTACTGCCCCCCCCCTCATTTGATGGTGTTTAGTTTGGGTACTGCCCCCCCCCTCAGTAACAGTTGGATAATAAGTATAATATGATTATATATAGCCCTTAATAGGACCCCTAATATAGGGGCAGTACCCAAGAGCTGGGGTTTAGGGTGTGGAGGTTAGGGTTTGGGGCTTTAGCAGGCAAACAGCCCGGACTTTCTGCTCATCTTTGCGTGCTACCATACGTAGGAACCAAGTATTAAACTCTGAAGAAGGACTGCATGCCTTTTCATTAGGGTTTAGGGTTTAGGGTCCATCTCTGAATTTTGCACCGGAGGACAGTTCTTATAATAGTTGGAATATTCTGTATCTATCGTTCCCCATATCCAACACGGATCCTTCAAGGCGCCCCAAATTCCCACAGCCCGCTTAGCCCTAAGACCTCAACGCGCTGAACCCAGACCCTAAACCTTGAGTCTCAAAAGCAGATCAAGGAAAGCCTTCAAGCCCGAGACCCTGACCCCTAAAATCTTTGACCCTGGACCCTACAAAGTCTAAAACCCCAGGGAGAGCCATAAACCCTGACTGAATCCTGAAACCCAGAACTGCATTCAAACCCTAAACGCTAAACCAAAACCCCAGGCTCTTAACATGGTAGTTTGCCGAAATACGGGTACCGCTTGGGTCATGCCCCCTTACAGTTGCAGGTTATAGTAGTTATAAGAACCCCCTGAATAAGGCCCCTTTAAGGACAGTTACTGGGAGGGGGAATGACCCAAGGTACCCCAACGTAGATCCCAAAAATACTACAATCCCTATTCTGGGAATGGGGCCCGCAAAAATTTAAAAGGTACTCCTCATTTTATGAAACCCCTAAACCCTAATGCCTATAAACCCTATATAAACCCTATATAGACCCTATATAAACCCCTAAAAACCCTTTAAAAGGTTCCCAATTTTGGGAAAGCCCCCCGTGTTGCCAGCATTCGGTCCTGTGGCTTTCCTGTGAAGAGCTTCGAGTTCCTTGGCTGATGGAACACGGCTGGGTCTGGGTTTAGGGCTTAGGGCTTAGGGCTTAGAGCTTAGGGTTTTAGGGTTTAGGGCTTAGGGTTTTAGGGTTTACGGCTTAGGGTTATTGGGTTTGGGGCTTAGGGTGTTAGGGCTTTAGGTCAGGGTTTAGGGTTTTAGGGTTTAGGGTTGCGTCATCCGCCCACCCAGTAACTGTCCTCTCAAAGGTTTTTTAGTGGGCTATTACAACTCCTAGTACCTCCTGTGAGAACTAGTATACCGGATGGAGGAAAGACCCAATTTTAAGGTTCATGGTTAGAAGGTCTCGCGTAAGGTTTTGAGTTTCAGGGATCAGGGTTGCGGGCTCAGGACTGAGGGTTAAAGAGTGTTTAAGGTTTACGGTTTAAGGCTCTGGGTTTGGGGCATCGGGTCTGACTAGTGTGTAACCCTGTACCTGAAAAGGCAAGTTCAAGGTACAAAATCCACTGTTTGAGCTACACAGTTACTCTGAGTATTTTTGTAAGATTGATGGCAGGGGTTTTAGGGCCTAAAGCCTGCCCGCGCGCCGCAGTGGTTTCTAACTACACCATCTTGCACAAGCCCAGAACCCTGAACCCTAAACCCTAAAACCGCAAGCCCGACCTTAACTTAAAGCCGGCCTAAATATTGCCTTGTACGTTCCATGTTCTGGCTGAGGATCCAGGAGTCATTGTCGTTCGGATCGTGTGCAGACTGCTTGCATAAACCCTATACACCCTGAACTCCTTGAACCATAAATCCTAAACCCCTAACCCTTCATAAACCCTATGACCCCTAAACCATAAACCACCCCACAATATGGGCAAGCGAGCTCTAGTGCAGAAGTGCGGTTGTCTGAAGGTTGCAAAGAGGTTGATGGGGCTGTACAAGGATTTTAAGGCTTGTCCAAGATGATAATTTGTAGGGTTGCTGTAGGCAGGAGATCGCAAGGACCATCGCAAGCTTGGGGGCCCCCAAATGTTTTTTGAAATCTCCAACTCCAGAATCGGGACCCTATTCTATCTTTACGATAGGTCTAAGGTCCCATAGGGGGTCAGGGTCACCAAATCCCTTCAGTACCTCTGTTGAAAATCTAGCCCCAAAACCGCAAATCGCAAAGCCTTAAAAACAATGAAAGTCTAACTGGCCACAGGCCATTTTGGTTTCTCCAATGGTCCTGCTGATGTCCTAGCGCCTGTTCCTTGACGGCAGAGCAGCATGTTCTTGCTCGTGTGCTTGCGGTGTGCTAAGTTGAAGGACAGGGATCCTTCAGATGACCCGCAGTTTCGACAGGAAGCGTGGTTCCTCATGGCAAAGAGCACGGTCTGGAAGTCTTCTTCTCAGTGCATGTGAGGAGCGATGCTGTTGCACCCGCTTGCTGCGCCTTCTGCGCATGTAGGGCCTGGCATATCTCACGCCTCGGCGGCCGAGTGCAACCCCGGAGAGGACTCGGAAGCCTCTGTGCGAGGCACAGGCAATCATCCCAAAGTGTGCTTGGGTCGCCATGTTCCAGAAGTTCTGCAAAAGAATCCCTATCCCTGGGGCTCCATGTCTATAGATAATCGCTAGATTGGGCCCCACTGTCTATTAATAGTACCTACATTGGGCCCTAAATTTGTCGCCCCAGGGTATCTAATCCTTCATTCGGACCCCGTAAGCCTTATCATCTTCCGGAGTTCCCTGGGCACCTCTGCTGCGAAACCCAAACCTTGAATCCCATCTAGGGTTTAGGATTTAGGGTTCAGGGTTTAGGGTCTTCCCCGAGCAAGATATGCAGCGCATGATGTGCTGGAAGGCTTTGAGCTGAAGGGTTTAGGGGGCTCCGAACTGAGGGTTTTCAGATTCAATGCCGAGGCATATACAAAAGTTCTAACCTAGAAATTTGTAGGGTGCTGCGCTCACCAAAGCCAACAGATGGGTCTTTATCATTACATATAGGTTTCATGGGGTAGATGCAGGTTGCGCATGGTCGAAATATCCAGGCTTCTAAATTAATTAGCAACCAGGTTCTTTCAATGTTTACCCAAAAAAGCCGAGGTTGGCAGCTTCACCCTAAGTTGTTTAAGGGGTCGGGAAAGTCTAGGTATATGAACTTTTCTTTCTTCACTTGTGATCAACAAAGTGAGAGCGGGGGAGGGGAGGTCTAAAATTGTCTGGGTATAACCCTAAACCCTAAAGCTTGCACCCGAAACCCTGAGACACTAAGGATACCATGTCGCCCCAGTCCGCACTTAAGCACTAATTCGCATAAAGCTACGCTCACCAACAAAAAATATTTAACATGTTCTTCGCACCGGAAACGCTTTTTAGGATTTCGGATTTTGAGTTGCGGAGTTTAGGGCTCGACAAGGTCTAGGTTTCTGAGATATAAGGTTCTGCAATACGAGCACTTTGGTACCTCCAACTGCAACAATCCTATAAATTCCAAAACAGCTCGGAAGTCCACCCCCAGAACCCTACACTGCAAACCCGCAGATGAAACTCCCAAATCCCTGAACCCTAATCCCTAAACCCTAATCCCAACACCTTAAACCCTAAACCCTAAACCCTGCAGCCAACAGGAAACCTGAAACACCCACTCCGGCAGCCTATGCATGCATGAGCTATGGGCCTAGATCCTCCTCCTACCCTCTATTAAGGCCTAAGTACCCACGATTAGGGGCCATATATCGCCAATTAAGGGCAATAGGAGGGTCCTGGGGGTTGAAGCTTACCGTCATGAGGCTCTACGGTTTAGAGTCCAGTGTAGGATGGGTATTTGGGAGTAGACCCTAAGCCGGAAACTCCAAACCCTAAAGCCCAAAAGCCTAAGAAGGTTTAGGATTTAGGGTTTGGGGTTTAGGTTTAGGGAGGTGTAGATACATCCTCAGCAGACATCCTTGCTGACCGAGTTCGCAAGAATCTGATACGCCATGAGCAACCTGATTGGCCATTGGGTGTTTGGGTTTTGGGATCCTGGGACACTTTAAGACCCTGCTTCCACCCACTAACAATCTTTAATAGGGGTCATATTAAGGGCTCTGTATAAACAGATAATTCATATTATCCAGCTGTTGGCGAGAGGGGGCAGTAATTACTAGTACCCAAAGTTCAGGGTTCCTCCCACGGCAAGGAAGGCCTCCCCATCCTCCAAAATTGAATACATTCCCTCTTAAACTCAAAGTATCTACGACTAGGTCCTCAAGAAAAAATGAGGAGGGATATTAAGATTTAATAGCTCCGACAGGCTGAACACCCAGCAAAAGGAATCAAAGCCTTCCCGGCAATTTTCTACCCATACCCACACTATCCCATACGAGCCCATGGATTCGGAAAAGAAGTCGAAGCAAGCCTAGACTCGGAGCCCTACATCAAAATGAAGGCAACCAACCCCAAATGCCCCTGTACCATCCCTACATGAGCCATCATCTGAACTCCTAGTATCCCACTTAAGATCCCGTACAATAGTCCCGTACATAATTCTCTGTATAACCCCCTTAAAGGATTTTAGACAACAGCTTTCATAGTCCCTTTAACGGTAAGTGGCTCGGACTTCTGGACGTCAAAGATTTCCAGCAGTTGCACAGCATCCTCGAAGCAGGGACACTTAAGGTTCAGGCGAAGTACTCCCAAGATGGCACCATTATACTAAGGTCATATTGGGCAAGGGCACAGTATTGGGATAATGGAAAAGAAAATGGAAACTACTATAGCATATTAGGGCTCCCTTTAAAGCGGGTGGAGTAGGGTTATATTGGGATAATGGAAACCAAAATGGAGACTACTATTTAGGGTATAGGGTTTAGGGACACTGAGGTTCAGGGACACGAGGACAAGGCTCTGCACGGGCTCTTTTCACTAGGAATACCTGCATGCGTGCCGTGATTGCCGAGGTAGAAGGTACTTTAGGTCATGACGGCCCTTGATTATCAGCTGTAGGACCCCCTAAATACCCGAAACCCAAAACCTTTACTTATTATCAACTGTAGGCCCCCCTAAACCCCTGAATCCCCTCAAACCTCATACCGCGGTGTTACATGGAACCCTGAACCCTGATCCCTAAACCCTAAACCCTGACCCTAAACCCTAAACCCTGAACCCTGAACCCTAAACCCTGAGTGTAGAAGATCCTGCTGAAGGGCGCAAGTTTGTCCGCACTTGAGGTGGTGAACAACAGCATCCCCAGAGTGTAGGGTTTAGGGTTTACGGGTTTAGGGTTTAGGATTTGAGGCTTAATCCCCTCCCCCAGATATAAAACCCATCCTTAGTGTTAAATACTCCCATTGTGGTAATTTATATATATATATATTGGGAGTATTTAATATTGGGGGACTGTGGGGTTTAGGGCTTAGGATTTGGGGCTTAAGGTTTAGGGCTTAGGATTTTGGGCTTAGGGTTTCGTGGCCAGAGTTTAGGGGCTCAGGGATTACTCAGACTGACATCCCTACATCCAATTTGAAGGGTCGGCTTTCCGTTGTAGGTTTGGGGGCCCGTGAGAACTCAGCTTCACAGGCATGAAGGCTTGGGGTTTACGTTACCATGATACGGGTAAATAGGGTTTGAGGTGTAAGGGTAAAATAGAAACCCTAAACCCTAAGGGTTAAATAGAAACCCTGAACCCTAAACCCTAAGGGTTAAATAGAAACCCTAAACCCTAAACCCTAAGGGTTAAATGGAAACCCTAAACCCTAAACCCGATATTTGGCGGCTTAAAGGCTGGAGTCTGAACGGCCATAACCACGCTGCAACCAGTGGAAGCCTCGAGATGTAAAATATCAAGCTCCTGGTGTCCCCCTTCGTACTCTAGGGTTTAGGTTTGATGGTCTAAGCTCCTAGTATCCACCTTAGTGTTCCCCATATTACTCGGCGAGATAATCCCCTAGATAAACCTATTGAGGACTTTAAACTAGAGGCAGTGCAATCATACAAGGTTTCATGCTTTCTCAAAAATTGTCTGTGAACCCTGCACCCGGCGAGTGCTCTAAAGGCATTTTGACTCGCATGCGGCCCTTGTCCGGCAGAAGGAAATTGCGTGCTGGGGGTGGGTGGGTCATGTAGGCATGTGGAAGATTGTCCAAACAGCGGTGCTTTCAAAAGGTAGCCTATACCCTAAACCCGAAACCGCCTAAACCCTGTAGACCCTAAACCGCGTATCCCCCAACGCAGACATCGTAAACCCCCAGCAGCGAAACAGCCTGTGGTCAGATCCGAACTATTAAACCAACGGGTTTGGGGTGTAGGGTTTAGCCACCACACATCCCTACACCCTAAACCCTAAACCTCTTCAGGGTGGGTTCAGCGGTCATAAGGTACTCGGAAAACGTAAGGAGCCTCGGGAGTGCTGGGAAGGAATAGGGTTCAGGGTTTAGGGATGGCACTTACCATCCCTACTAAATTTTAACTTTTAAGTACTTGTAATAGGAATATAGGGGAAGTCCTGAAAAATAGAGGCCTAAGGTGCCGTTATCCCGTACACCCTAAGCCCAGAACGGAGACAGTGCATTGGGCTACAAGCTACTTCAACCATTTAAAGATGATAAGGCGACACGCAGTTTAGGATTTAGGGTTGATAATCTGAATACCTGCTGGAGGCCTCCGCTGCTTCGATGAGCTGAACAGGGTTGCCCTGAATGCGTTTTGAGGGTTGAGGGCTTAGGGCAATACTGTAGGGTTGGGATTTTTGAGGCGGGGAGTTACCAGGCAGGTACACTTACACAGAACTGGTATAAGGCGTAGCTTCCGAGACTGGGAGGCATGTAAGGGACATCTGAGGCTTCTATGAGGGAAACGGAAACTACCCACCTGACAATTTCGTAGAATAGGGTTTGTTGGTTAACAAGTAGAATTATAGAACTGTTTGGGTACCGCATACCCCTTGGATCCCAATCGCCCGTGTAGCTGCTCCTGTCTTGTAGGAAGTGCGAACCTTCCGGTGACTGAGGAACATTAGGCCAGCAGGCAGGTGTCTGGGACCCAAGGTGCTGAAATGAAAGAGGGTGCGTGGCCCAATCTTATCCACTCTCATATTTGGATTTAGCAAGCGTCTACCTTCTCCTGAACCCAAAACCCTAAACCATGTACCGTTGAAAGCATCTTCCGCGAATATTGGGGCACCTCTGCCCCTTTTGAGGACATACGGTCACTCTGGGTAAGCCCTTCACCGTGAGCACAAAATCATGAAGCCGTAAACCTCCGCAACCAAAACCCACCAAAACCCTGCCTAAATCCCTTAGATCACTCTAGATTACTAGCTTCAACGGGGGGCCGGATGCCTTAAGTACTACAGGGGCCTAGGTAAATAATCGAAATAGTCTAGGGTTTAGGGGTTGTAGCGGCTTGAATACTGAGAAAAGCGGAGAATCAAATGGAAAAACATATGGAAAGCATGGAGACTGGCATCATATAGCGGTTAGGGACTGCATTGGCCTGCTCAATCAGAATCAGCTTTCTGGGAACATTATACTCCAGTCACATAAGGATTCTGCTAGAATAATTTGGTGATTCTGCACGCTACTACAGATACCTAGCAAACGTTCTGCACGGAGAAGTCTCCGAATCAGAGGTCCTTTTGGGTTCTCAAATGAAATGAGGAATGGTTGCCTCAATGCTTACCCTAAACCCAAATACCCTTGACCCTAATCCTTTAGGCTTTAGGGTTTAAGGAGGAGAAATTATTGGAGTTGCTTACTACCCCTCCCCAGCCGAACATGGAACCCCTACGGCCTTCCCTCTTTGAAAGGACGGCGGTCTTTGAAATGCCCCTTTTTGGATATCATGCTGCTTGGGGGGGCGGGTAAGTCCACCAAATGGCTTCAGAAAGGAGAACTCATAAAGCGAGGTCCCAACTTTAAGTTCAACTTGCTGGGCAAAGTAGAAATGATTCATGATCCGGAAGTATCCACCTTTTTTGTAGATTCCTATAGTAACCACTGTCAGAGGTTAGCTTGTTTCAGTTCATCATAATGTAGACCCATGATTAATAAACCCCCTCCCCATAATAGGGGTCATAAGAGGGATCCTTGTATTTTAAGGCCCTCAAAAGGAGGGGGTTTATTAACCATGGGTCTACATTACCTTTCCCCAAAATGAGCAACTCCAAGGGACCCTCTGCCCTCAACTTCATATGGGGGTTTTTTTGGTGGTTGAACCTAGTAAGATAATATTCCTTATATAAAATACTGTACCCAAAAAGGAGGATATAGTCTTACTCTATAGTGGGTACCAGAGTATGCCCAAATAAAATACTACTCAGATCTGCAATATGCACTCCCTCCTGTTCAAGGCGTTCATTGGCCTAAAGGACAACCTAGAGTAACCAATGCACCTATCAAAAATAAGGATTTGTGACTGTAACGGAGAGCGCAATGATATTGGAATCCTCTGATATTCCTACCATACCACTTTTGCAGGGTGAGAGGGGCCCACATAAGGCATAGCCCTTCATGAGCCTTTTTATACTCCCCTTTTTTCATTGAATTTATGGAGCTACATGTCAGTCATGCTAAACCCTAAACCCTAAAACCTACGCCTGGTGGCCAGGAACCATGGCTCGTCGGGTTCAAAGGCCTAATCTAATGGGGAAGGTTCCTGGGAGTTCTTCTTGTATACCAACCCACAGGCTCCATGTAGCTGTGTCGTATATACTTAACGGGTTCCCATACAACTATACTTTAGGGCCCAAGTATATACCATACAGCTACATGGAGCCTTTTCGTAAGCAGCACCATGCTGCGTTGCATGCGCAGTATCAAGTTGTAGTGGTGAACCATCCGGACGATGATGCCACATCTATATCCTGTGGTTGTACTGACATCAGTCCAACTTAAGGAGGAGGTTCCGCGGCGTCAAGGCCGGATGCTCTGTGCCACAGGTCGAGAGGGAGACCTACTGCGATCCAGCTCCTCAAGTACTGAATCAAGGGATAGTAGGTGCAACGCTGCTGCAGCAAGAAAGCGAACCTCGTGCTGCTGCGGCAGCCAAGATATCCAAAGAGCCTAATCGAAGGTAAGACTATCGCACATGTAGGGAACCAGGACGCCAAGAAAGGGAATAAAGGCGTGGGGACTCCCGCAAGGTCCTTCTTTTCTATTCGGGTTTGAGGTTTAGGGTTTACGGCTTTGTAATCCCCAAACCCTAAGAAACTTCTCTGGCCCTCATTTTTTGAAATCCCCAAGCCCTGTAAACACTAAAACCCTCAATCCTAAAGCCTTGTCCCTAAACCCTCGGCACCCAGAAGAGACCACATTAGAATCACCAGTTGAATTTTGCTTGCATGGGGGCGGGTTAGGGTTGAGGCTTAAGGGTCAAGGGTTTAGGGTTTGGGGAATAAGGGCTATCATGTACCCCTCAGATGCTACAGCGACAAAGACAATTTTGGAAAGCCTACACACCCCGTTGTACCCCTGAATACCCTCAAATAAGCGAATATGCCCGAATACCACTACATATGTATATCACTATACACTGGATTGAAGGGTGTTCCTAATTTTTGGAGCCCGTCCCATACCGCCAAGGCCTTGTCGATGCTCATCAGGTTAACCTGCTGCGCGCTCGTATTCATGGTGTAGGGTTTGGGGCTTAGGGTCAGATGTTTAGAGTTTACGGCCTGTCGGGTTTACGATTCACAGGGCTTGAGGTTAAGGTTTATGGCTTACACTTTGAAGAAACCGTATTGTAAAGCGGTATGATCAATGCCTTGTTGAAATGCGTGGACAGGAAGATGCAGCATAACATAAACCCTTTGTTGGGCAAAGAGAATCATAGGGGTCGTATGTAAGCTCCTAAAAAACTAGAATGGCTTTTCGCGTACAGCATTCTGTACTTATATGGAATACAGGGAGATACTACTGGCATTGATTCAGGGTTTACACCAAGGTCTGGGGCTCAGGGCTTGGGGTTCGGAGTTGGGCGTTTGGGATCAACGTTTCAGAGCTAGGATGGGGGGGGGTTAGGTTTCTGGGCTCCTAGTTTAGGGTTCAGGATAACCCCTACACCCTAAACCCCGAGTGCTTGGGGCTCAAAGTTTACTGATTCAAAACCTCTTCAGACAGCAGCGGGTACTGGAAACTCGAAAGTGAACCAAGGTCTTGCCCTAAACGCCAAAAACCCAAACCCCCTAAACCATGCACATCAAGGCAAAGCTTCAAAGCAAGGTCTAGTTGCCCATTGCACATAGAAGGTTTAGGGTTTAGGGAAGCAGCGGCCCCAATGTCCCAATGTCATACGAGTAGCGTTTTTTTGGTGGTTGAACCTAGTAAGATTATATTCCTCATATAAACAAAATACCATACCCCAGAGGGAGGATAGAATTTTTTTACTCTGTAATGGGTACCATAGTATCCCCAAATAAGATACTACACATAAGTTCTTTGGTTCTGGGAAATCCCTTTTTAGTCTATCTGGTGTGCGCTCGTGCGTGAGGGTTTAGAGTTCAGGGTCCTTGGTAGCCCAGCAACCGCAGTAGCCTCGCAAAAGAGGGGTCTTTTTGCAAACGCCCATATGATCCTAACTAAACACCTATACCCTAAGCCCTACACCTGAACATGCAGCCGACCTTTGAAAATCCAAGGATGCAATCCACTTCGGCCCTTAAAGCCCATAGATTCATATATAGGTAGTCTCGGCCCAGTGAACCCTAAACTCTAAATCCTAAACCGCCTCCGTCCTTTCTGGAGTACATGGGAGAGACCCTGAAGCCACGCTGTTTCGGGTCTAGTGGTGAGGGTTAAGGGTTTAGGGTTGAGGGTCTAGGGTTTAGGGTTTAGAGTTTAGGGTCGAGGATTTTGTGCCCCTGCTGAAACGAAGTCAGCTGCTTCTAAGGAAAATGGCAAGCACAACCCAGGAACCATCCAAACTATATCACTGTAATCTTACGTTCTTTTACCGGGCGTTAACGTGTTAATCTGGCTAGTTGATGGCAAGGCTCTCGTACTCGTCGTCAGGCTTTAATGAAAGATAGGAGAAACAAAAGCCCTCATGTGCAACCATAGACCAAAATTGCCTGCACATCCGCAACCAGCAAAGCTGCACGCCCACGGTAGAAGCGGCTTCCGTACTTCCGGAAGTTCATTGCGCATTCATCTGCTGCCTGTACTGTTTAGGGTTTGGGCTGAACACGGCTCGTGGACCTTTCTCGGGATACTTTGGGGTTTAGGGTTTAGGGTTTTATGGTTTGAGGGCTTAGGATTTAGAAGAATGAAACTTGAGCAGCATTCCCAACAATGTCCCAGGCTCAGAGTTTACGAATACGATCGAACACGTTAAGAGACAACAATTCTTATTTTGGCTGTAGCCTAATGAAGCAACAAGCACGATACAAGGATCCAGTTGGGAGATCCTCGGAAATACAACACAGGGTTTACCTAAACCCCAAAAGTAGGTAAAGTAATAGCCCAAGACCTCCAAGCACAGCCCAAAAAGCTATTGATCTACATACTGTTGGGATTTAGGGTTTAGGGCTTAGGGTTTAAGGTTTAGTGTTTAGAGGTTGGGATTTAGGGCTTAGGGTTTGAGTAGCTTTTTTCTTGGCTCAGCCAAGTAACTTCCTCTTATGGAACAACACAAAACGTGGATATTCTCTCTAGGGGCTTGAGGAGGGACCCTTACTGGAGACCCTTGTAGCTTATTGGGGATAATAGGGGTACTACCTGGTTATCTTGGGGGGTGTATAAGGCCTATATAACGGTTATATAAGGTAATAGGATAGGGGGTCCCTTCTAGGAGTCCCTCCTAACAACCCGTGATAATCTTGCTTTTGATTGGGGGCTATCGTATCCCCAAAATAACGTACGATTTTGGGATCCTCACAGTCACAGCTCAGGATCTGAAGCCTTAGAGCTTTTCCTGGGTTGCTTTCTAGGGAACTTAGTTTAAGTTGACATATTTGGGGAACCCTACTAGTTGCTACATATTCTCATTACGGTAACCTAATTTAAGTTCCTTAACGGGGACTCAGTTTTGTGCTAAACGGTGTTCTGGAAGCTTCATCGTCCAAACCAAGACGCAATTCTCTTCCTGCACCCTGGCTGATGGATCCCACTTGTACACGCGTACCTTCCCTGAGTTCCTTAACCTCAAGCCTTCCTCAATCAGGACCCTTGGCAGAAATCCATAGCGGCACGAGGCATCAGGTATGCTACCATCAAGATGCCCCGCCACCCGCCCCCCGAAGCACCAAAAGTAGATGTAAGGGTTGCGGGCTCAGGCTGGGCAACCGCAGCTTTTACTTTTACTGAGAGGCCCCATCCACGTCACATGCAAGATCGCTGGTGCACACCCGGCTCTGTGAGGCTTTAGGGTTTACTGTTTGGGGTGCTTCAAGGCGAGTGGAGGAGCTGAGCTGTAATACCTCCCTTGCTGGGGATTCGTAGGGAGCAGGTGAACATATTATAACGTTTCTGGGTTAGGGCTGGCAGGGAACAAGGGAATATCTTATGTAAGGATTATTTAGGGATTATGTTCCCTTCTTCCTACTAATCCCCGGCTCTTAATCAAACCCTACACCAACAGAAGCAATATTCACTCTCGGTCACCCCGCTTCAGCATCCGTAGGGAAACGAATAGCTTCTTGAATTCCACGAGAAAAGACACTAATCTGAGGGCCTTTGCTGCACGGAAGATGTGGCTATCTTGGGACCCGAGAAATCGCCCCAACTACCAGAATCAAGACTGCTTCCGGCTTGCAACTCGAGCTCATGGGCCCCGATGTCCCAGACCCCCTAAAGGATCCAAAAAAAGGAACCCCTAATAATCCCCTAGTTTCCCCAATGTAGTAATGGGTTCATATTGGGGGATTACCCTAAACCATAAACCATGTTCTACTGACCTTCCTTCAGGGGGATTCCTAGAATTGAGCCGCTGTAAAGTCCTTAGGCGCAGCCTGTGAAATGTTGTGACATTGAGAGTTTCTCAAACTAGGCCTCTTATGCCCTGCCCATGATGCAACTCAGTTCTCAGTATTATACTACAATATACTATGATTGTAACATACTCTATATTTCGGGAAATATTTATATGTACTACTAACACAGACCCCGTCATCAAGTGCCCCTCATTTTCAAGAAGCTAAGTAGTAGGCAAGGTCCTAGACCCAAGACCCTCCACCCTGACTATCCCAGTCCTCCCCAGGCCCAGCATCAACCTCCTTACTAAGTCCCGCTAGCCCTCCAAGTACACCCTAAACCCTGAAAAACAAATCGTTTCCAGCCCACACCACCCAGACCTTCTGTGCTTGGATCACGTCGCCCTTCTCCAGGTAGATGCGGGCCTTGCCACAAGGACTACACCCGCATGCAATGCATGACCTTTACCTGGGTTAAGGGATAGGACTATATAGGGATGATATAGGGTTATGTAAGGTAATATGACCATGGGTGTTGGCTGAGGATGTCGGGCTTAGGGTTGAAGATTTGTGGTTTATGCTTCTAGCTGTGGAGTTTAGGCATTGGAATGTCGAGCCCACTGCTCCGGAAAGTTTAGGGCAAGCGGCACATTCTCGGAGGTCTATGGCTAGTTGCGAGATCTGAGACTCTCTATTTCGCGCAGGTTCCTGGGACCTGGATTCAGGACCCTTACTTGGGTAAGGGATTAATATATAACGTACTAGGATTTGGATATGAGGGTATCTAGGGAGTATCTAGGTTCAGGGTTTAGGGGCAGGTGATTACCTAAAGCCAAGGAAAGTACGACGGTCACAGCATCCATGGCATCCCATGGGATGGAATACTTAAGCCAAAAATCCCATCTACCAGGACCTCCCCCCACCCTGAAATAGTAGTATCATAGGAATATTATGGCATATTGTGGGTGTTTCCGGCTAAACCGTTGTTAAACAAGTATGTTTGGATGGGGTATGTTTCGGGGGTATGTTTCTGGGTATGTTTTGGGGTATGTTGCGAGGTATGTTTCTGGGTATGTTTCATAGTACGGAGCTCTTGACGAAAGACGAAAGGGATGTTGTGGGGGCATGTATCGGGTTATGTATCGAGGTATGTATCGCAGGGGTCAAACATGCTACTTTTCATGAGTTCCTGACCCCCAATTAATGGAAAGACACAAAAAAGGAGCCTATATAGTCGCTACTATCCCTCATCAGGAATATTGCAGGATGGTGGGGGTTCCACGTAAGTCCAATCCCACATCATTGATTTGGACCGCCAATCCCCTCATGCTTCCTCCTTGCTTGCGGTTGAGGTGGCATTGCACAACTTGTTCTGGTCATGAAGGAAACACCTCAACTACCGTCTAAACTCCAAGTATCCCCCGCAATAAGCCAATCCTCACCTATTAATCCCCCTGTAAGGAGTTTAGACTGTAGCTCACCTGGCATCCTTTGTCCCAGACAGTATAGGTATAGTACATCATGCCACTTGGATGTCGGCAATGCAAAGGGGTTATATAGGGTCCCTTCTGAGGGCTCATAGCGGATTATGTAGGGTTATAGTCCCCCTTAAGTAGATAGAATATGGCTTTGGGTATATCATAATAAGATCCCCATATACCCCATATTCTATCTACTTAAGGGGGACTATACTTTAAACCCTAATATAGTAGTTTCCATGTTCTTTTCCATTATCCCTATAAAACGATCTCATGGCGGAAGCTGCCGGCGGATTCATACCCGAGCCTTTGTTAACGCCGAACACCGAACACCAGCCGAGGTTAGCCTCCCTGAGCCCTACACCGCAACCCCTAAACCCTGAAACTCGGTTTGGGGTTTAAGGGTTTAGGATTGAGGGTTTAGGGTTTAGTGCTTCGGGCTACCCCCCTGAACCCCAAAACCCAAAACCCTATGCCCTGAACCCTAAACTCTACACCACCCTAAACCCTAAACCCCAAACCCTAACTACTAAACTGCTAAGCCCTAAACCCTTCAAACCGGTCTAGGATTTGGGGTTTAGGGCTACCCCCCTGAACCCCACTCCTAAGCCCTAAATCCTAACCCCCAAAACCCTAAAGCCTTTAAACCCAACCAAGCTGCAATCTGTTCCAGGGCAAGGCCCTCCTGTACCCGATCCCCAGCGATGTTGAAGAGGCCCGGGATAAACTGGAGCACCTTTCTGACTGAGGTTCTGAGGTTTAGGGTTAACGCGGGGTTTAGGGTTTAGGGTGTGGGGTTTGGGACTTAGGGTTGGGATTTTAGGGTTTTGGGTTTAGTGTGTAGGGTTGAGGATTTAGGACTTAAGGCTTAGTGCCCGGGGCTTATGGTACGGGCTGCTAACTAGGGCACAGGCCTGTCTAAGGTTGAAGCTTGAGGCCCCAGCAGGTATACGTCTCTAAACCCTAAACCGCGCGGATCGTTTGGGTCCCTAAACCCTAAACCCCTAAACCCTAAACCCTAAACCCTACTAAACCCTCAACCCTAGTCTTACTAAAAGGCTTTGGGTGACTTCAACCCCAAGAATTTGGCGCCTACACGGGCTTAGACTCTGACAACATGCTTTAGGGAGTTTAGGGTTTAGGATTTAGGGTTTAGGGTTTAGGGTTTAGGGTTTAGGGTTTAGAGTTTAGGGTTTAGGGTTTAGGGATTACTGTAGACCCCTAATTTCACAAACCCCTTCCTTGTAAGGGCCCTAATATGAGGATCTCTAGTCTAATTTCTATTACGGTGAGGGGGTTTATGAATCAGGGGACTACATGAGGGTTTGAGGTTTAGAGCATAAGGTTCAGCTCTAAAGTTTCAGCTATACGGGTCCTAAATCTTGGAGTTTGGGTTGTAGATTTAGGGTGAGTCGTTTGCTACCTAGAATATAAGGCAATCACGCATTTTTATAGCACAGGGGGACAAAGAGGCAACAAAGCCCCAAACCAGCTACCCTTAAGAATAAAAAAGCCCTCACTAAGTCCTTTCCTACTGAGTTCCTGTCAAGTCATGCATACCTGTATAGATACACAACCCTAAACTCAAAACCGCCCTATCCTAGATCATGTCGTGATCCGGTGTCTTAAGCATCAGAACCTTCCCCTATTCCCACTCCCAGAACCACCAATGCCACCGCAGCCGCCACAGATGATCACAACAATGAAAGCTATGACAACAAAGATTATCAACGTCATTTTGCGGTTTATTTGAGGTGCCCGCTGCCAACATTAAACAGGGGTTCTGGGAGCGTAATGTTCGTAGTTATATTATCCTTGCCTCGACAACCCAGCTTCCATTTAATTTTGCATGTTCTTCTCCATGTGATTCTCCACTGTTCCGCTATATACCGCTATAATCCCGATAGATCGTGCTACATTACATCCCGCAAACTCTATATTTCCCGTACAGCCGCGTAAAAAGGACTGTAGAATTACATCAACTGCAATCCATGCTTTTCATAAAAGTCCCTGGACAGGGGTTCCTATTAGGGTCTATACTGAGCTACCAAAGAAAGCCGCATGTCCCCCCTTTCTGGTCCCTTCGTAACCCCAATATTGACAGTAGCCCCAAGATCAAGACTACCCTTGGGATCCAAATAGCCCAATATCTACAGACGTTGGGGCCTAATGTAGGTATCACTTGAATACTTGGATCCACTAAACCCTAAACCCTAAACACAAACAAGGGGCCTTAAATGCCTTCTCCGTTTCAAGTCGTCTACGGTGCAGCTCAGCGAGCTTCATGAGGACCTGGGCGTCTTTTCCCAAAGGGTCCTTGTAGATGTGGGTTATGAGGGGGGGTGGGATAGATGTAGGTATGTGGTATATAGATAGGAGTCAGAGAGATTTCTATAACTGCTTTGGGGGCCCAAGTATATGCAACATACCTACCCTACGGCCTAAACCGTAAGACCTAAACCCTAACTCCTGAACCCTAAATCTAAACCCTCAATCCTACACCCTAAATCCTGAATCCCAAACCCTAAATCCTGAATCCTATACTAGATAGCTTCCTATATAGCTGCTTTTGGGGCTCAAGTATATACAATTTAGCTTCATGAGGACCAGGGCTTCTTTTCATCTTCAAGCAGACAACAATCCGAACAAAAATGCACAATATAAGCTACAGCGTAAATTCCTTGAAGGAGTTATATAGATGGCTATATAGGGGAACATTGTAGGGGCTATGAGGGGGGATACTAGAGGTGTAGATCGTAGCTCGTATTGGTCTGGAATGGCCCTCCTTAGATCCCCACTCCCCCGATTTTTCATGCACATGTACTATGCACAAAAACGAAATAGGAACTCCGAAAAACAGGACGTCACAAGTTCAAGAAACCATGTAGACTCTGCCATGATCCGAACATGACAGATATGTCCATCTCATTTTCTCCCGATGTGCGTGCCAGAATTCCTCAACACAGATTCGCCACCAGCCCCTTAGCTGCAAAATGCCAAACTTGAAAGAACCCTCAACCCTAAATCCCAAAGCCCGACTCCCTAGACCCTAGACCCCCCCTCGCGACTGAATGTCTGAGCTGTTGGCACATCCCTCGCCACGCCGATTCCGAAGGTCTGCCAACAGGATTATTCTTACCTTTGGTTAGCCTGGAGTGAAGGAATCGAAAAGAACATGGAAATTACTATAATGGGCTACATAGGGCCTACTATAAGGATCCACTCCTTCATTCCTAGCAAACCAAAGGTAAGTATTTGGAGGTTCAGAGGCACTTCGTAGCGACTTAGACGGGGATTATAACCCAGCTCAGAGCTTGGGGAACCTCTGTAAGCTCTTGATAAGTAGGGTTATAATTATAAGTTATAAGATATTATAAGCCCAGTTAAATGTAGACACTAACAAGTCCAAAGAGCACGCCCGGCTGTTTACTCCATTTTACTGCCCCCAGTACAATAAGAAACCCATGGCCATGGTTGTAATAAATGTTACCAAGACTGATTTGGTATATCCAGTATTGGGGGTCCCCTTCTAAGACCCTTCTATATAGTCCCAAATACTCTAACTCTTACTTTCAGGATGTTGCTCAGAGACCCTTTTTTTGAAAAGCCGAAACGGGACCCAACCCATGAGCCCTTGTTCAGGGAAATCCGAATTATCGGAAACCGCCATATCGGAATCCTGAGAGGCCCTCCTTGGCATCTGTGCAGGGAGCTGTGTGCGTTTGGGATTGGCGTTCAGGAAGAATAGCATTTTGACTCTCAGGTTGTTATCAGGGAGGAGATGTTGGCTTTTCCGGAAAAAGTGTGACCACTTGTATAGCCCACCATGTCCAGATTCAGACCATGGGTGATTACATGAAGACTTTCAAACTGTTGCAATCTCCCATCTACGGTTTTGCTCCTGCAAAGGTCACAAATGAGTTCGTCATTTCTTTGGCACTCCTGATGAATTGGCATCCACAGAGCCAGGGTCCCCGGTACAAACACCAGTAAATGCATCCTCATAACTTGACAGCCATTGAAAATGGAGCCGCGTTCCGGAGAAACGCCTTGGAAGACAGTCTCAGCAGTGTTTACCTAAAATCAAGGGGCTGCCCCTGGTTCATTTTATCTCGGATTGGAGGCCAGCGCCGTGCTTGCACGGAGCTTGGACAGTTTGGCTGACAAACATTTTTGTAGCAATGTATAACAATAATCCCAACATTATTCCAACTCTTGCGCCGTGCTTGCACGGAGCTTGCACGAGCCGACTTGTTGACAAGTTGTGCCGTACTTGGCCTTCACTTGTCGAGTGAGGCTTCCCAAGATTCCCCACATGTTGCATTAACATGGATTTTCATGCTTGCAGCTCAGAAGAAGACAACTCCCCAACCCTGAACCCTGTATCCTACACCCTTTTCCTTCTACCGCTGAAATGTCGACATTCTTTCTCGCGGCCCCGGCCTTCGGCTAGAAGCCTGTAGCTCTACTCTCAACCCTCGAAAAAAAGGTTCACATAGGTACATGGGCTGCCATAGTTGATTTTGGGGCCCAAATACTTACTTACAATGTAGCTACATGGACTTTCAGGGACAAGGCAAGGCCCACATACCGAAAAGGAAAAAACGATAAAGGCTGCCCACACAGTACCCTACGGTTTGTTGACAGTTCCCTTTCACGGCCTTTGAACCGTCTTCCATGCTCCACACCGGCATTGAAAGCCTCGTCAAAGTTGCCTGATGTGGCTATGACGCCGGATGTTTAGGGTTTAGGGCTTTACGCAAAGTTATAACTTAGGTGATCCCTCACACCCACTACTGGTGGTAGAAGAGGAAAATCTACACTACATTCTGCTTTCAAAAAAAAAGTCCTTTGCGGTCAGTGGTCATAATTCACAGGTGTGGGGGCCTAACTAGTGGTAATTGCTACCATGCGTGTCTTTTGACACAGCACAGGTGACTCGGAGCTGCGGCCCAAAGGGTCCATGTAGCTATACAATCTATACTTGGCCCTGGAGTAATCATATCGGCACCACTTGGGGCCCTAAGTATATTCTATGTACCCACCCTACACCCTAAAACCGAAACCCTATACCCTAAATCCTATACAATGCAGCTAGGTGGACTCTTTACGTGGTTAGGACACCGGATTTTGAAAATTGGCAACGCAGCAGAAACGTCAACAGGCCCATTTGTAACCACGAGTCGAACCTATTCGAGATCTCTAGGGTTAGATAGGGATAGATGGGGATAGCTAGGGGTATTAGGGTTATATACGCATATCTAGGGGTACCTAGGCTTATTTGCGAGATGTAGGGTCATGTGGCGGTGTAAGGTTTAGGATTTAGGGTTATATAGGTGTATAAAGGAATATCGAACCAAATGGAATGAATAAGCAATGGAAAATGACATGGAAACTGGGATGATGCTTGGATTTCGGTACCCTAAAAAAAGCTGAATTAATACGAACAGCACGAACAGCCCATCCTGCAACAAAACTCTTAGCTCCATTACTCAGGCATGCTGCCAGATTGCATTCTCACTATTTAAGATCAAGGCGTTCCACACCTTTCCGTGGCTCGTGCAGGGTCCCTAAACCCTAGACCCTAAAACCTACAGACTACAAGCTCTACGCCCGATTACAAAGGAATGTCACAGGGTCCAAGCACCAAATGACTGATTGTAGCACAGGTAGATGATGAACAGGTATGTGGACGTTCAGTGAATGGGGATTTATTTAGAGTTTAGGCACAGTTAGCCAGGCTGTCAGTATTGATTCTCATCCCACGAGAACACCTAGGGACCTTGAGATCCAGAAAGGGTATAAGCTTGCCCGTAGTTTAGGGGTTAGGGTATAGGGTAACTGCAAGGAGCATAAGGGTCCCTAGAACTTCCCTACAAGGCCTACGGGCCCATATTAAGCCCCATACTTCTATAGTCCCCCTTAAGTAGATAGACTACGGCTTTGGCTATATTATGACAAGATCCTCATATACCCCATACTCTATCTACTTAAGGGGGACTATAACCTTAAACCTATAATAAAATCCGCATATACCCCATATTCTATCTACTTAAGGGACACTATAACCTTAAACTGAAACACGGGCCGGCCTAGCATCGCGTGGGCCTGGATTTGCATGAGCACGCAGTCGATCTCCTGGGGGCTCAGGAGATGGTAGAGGGTTTTAAGGTTTAGGGGTTAGGATTTAGGGTTTAAGGATTTAGTGTTTAGGACTTAGGGTTTAAGGATTCAAGGTTTTAAGGTTTCGGGTTTTAGGCTTAGGGTTTAGGATTTAGGGTTTAGGATCTAGGGTCTAAGGATTTAGGGTTTTAGGTTTTGGGTTTAGGATTTAGGGTTTAAGGATTTAGGGTTTAGGTGCAATGACTACTGTCTGCTTCAAATATTGAGCAAAAGCTTCAAATGGGAGGAACATGTTGTTGGCAGAAAGCCCCATGGTGCATCTAATCTCCTGTCGCTAGTAATAAGCCCCACCCACATGGTGAGACATAGCCCCACAACACACTATGTACTGGAAGATTTTTGGGCATCAGGTATAGAACCCGGAACAAACCCTAAAACCCTTAATTCCAAACTCTGAAACTCAACCCCCAAAACTCTAAACCGTGTTTCCCCAAACGAGGGCCCGATGTAGGGAAACAACCCCAAGTACCTTACACTGAAATTGCTGGCCTCTGAGACTGCTGCAGGGTTACCCCTAAACCCTAAACCCTCAACCCCTGAACCCCTAAACCGTCTAGGTTACCAGAAGCCTGAAGGAGCCGAACAAGCGCTCGAAAGCTGATTGTCGAACGTACCCTTTGACTGGGTTGCCGTTAACTTAAATTAAGTTACCGCATATAGTAACTTAGACTAAGCCCCTCAGCGGCAACCCAGTTAAGCTTCAGGGTTGTCATGGCTGACGTATTGCGCATATAAAAATGTGCTTTGCTCCCTCACTTATTATTGAGAGACCTATAGGGTTTAGGCTTGAGGCTGCAAGAAGGCAACTGCTCTTTAGGCGGTGAGCGGTCCGGGTTGCTACGGCCCGTGTACAACGGGCCTTTTCATGTCAAGCTTGCCTTCACAAACCCTGAGTTGTTTATGGTCACTCACTAAACCCTATATCCTAAACCCTAACCCCTGAACACTAAATCCTTAATCCTTGATCCGAAGTCCCAAGCCCTAACCCCTGAAACCCTAAATCCTAAACATTAAGCCCTAAACCCTAAGCCCAAAGCTCTGACACCCTATATCCTAAACACTAAGCCCTAAACCCTAAGTTAGCCCTAGCCTCACACCTCTGAACCCCTAAATCCAAAACACAAAACCCTAAACCCTACCTAAGCCCTGACCTTTGAAACCCCTTGATCCTAAATCCTTCATCCTAGGTCCTAAGCCCTCGCCCCTGAAACCCTAAACACAACCTCTGAAACCCTAAATCCTAAACACTCAGACCCAATTCAGCAGCACTCTCTGCATAGCAAGCATCCGCATCGCGGATCTGCCGGGACTGCACCGGCTCGGAGCGGAAGATATTAGCGGCCTGAAAGATCTTAACGGGGAATACGGGAATTTAACCCCTATGATTTTTTGCAATATATACATATATGCTTGGGTTTGGGGTTTAGGTTTTAGGGTTTAGGGTAGGGAATAAGGGAATCTAATCCCTATATAATATAGCCCTTATTCCCTACTAACCCACAGTGAGTTTCTTTGGTGGCTCCTGACAAACAGCCTGACAGAACATCATAATCCGCCAGCAGAAAGCACTAGTCTGGGTTGCTGTTAAGGAACTTAAATTAAGTTACCATAATGGGTATATATAGTAAACAATAGGGTTTCCCCAATATAGTCAC
>CAJNIZ010045748.1:164500-188373 GCA_905231905.1 Symbiodinium pilosum | reverse complement strand
TCGCCTAATCCCCACATCCCTAGTAATCTTAGGTAGGGGGCGCGTCAAAAACGGAAACATCCAAATAAGCATTAAGTAAAAAGTAAATAAGGGGTGAATGAGGGTTAGAGAAGGGTCAAATACGGAAAATACAATATATTCAAATAAGGGGGAAGCAAGCGCTACGTAAGGAATAAGGGTTAAATAAAAGTGAAAGTAAGGGCCACGCCATATTCACCCCTTCTTTACCCTTTGTTTCATCTTCATTGAGACTTCCATTTTCGCCACTGAGCTATAAATTAATCAGAATCGTTTCTAACCCTTCATGCTATCCCAGCCAACTACTAACCAGTCCACGAATAGGTCTGAAACACGTATTCATCAACTAACTAATACCAAAGCAAAATAAATGGGCAGGCTGGGGGTAGCATGGCTGGGGTTAGAAAGAAATGCCAGGATAACTCCTAAGCCCCAGACCTTCAACCCCAACCGCTAAGCCCCAAAATCCGACACGCTTAAGTGAGAAGCATCCTGTTAGAACCAACGAAAACGCATGAGTTCGCGAACGCGACCATCCAAAAACCTTAAGTCAAACCTAAGTTGCGAAGGCAAATTCCCATAAACCTTAGGCGAAGGCCGGTGACTTTGACGAACCTCCAGATCCTCCCCTCAGTGAGACTTCGTCAGAATGCACTGCCAAGTAACCCTCACAAGTACGAAGCTTATCAATGGCAGCCGCCGTTGTACCGCCTTGTTGGTACTGAAAGCGGTCGCTGGGCAGCCCACACACAAACGGGGATGATCCTTCAAGACACTCTCAAGGAGGGCGACGACAGGCTTGAAAGCCCTCGCCAACATTGCCTGTCCCCGAAAACCAGTACCGGTTTCGGGACTCCAGGTACTTGCCTAAATTCACGGACAGTGTCCGGTGAAAGAAAGAGTCGACGAGCCCGTGGAAGGTGTCCACATAGAAGACCGCGGGCATGCCAGTCGCGAGGGCCGTGGCTTCGAATAACACAGCCAATGGGTACAACATGGTGTCGGTGTGTCAAAACTTTGGGGATGAAAAAGGCATTAGTTGGGCTGTCGACAGCTCCACCCAAAAAAAAACTCCAGCAACAGGCTCCGAGAATAAGAACAGACGCTTTCTAGTGCTTGTTGGGAAACTTCTGCACTGATACTCCTTCAAATTGATGTTGACCAAATCTACTTTGTTTCACACGGACTCCAACCCGGGACTGCACATCACCCACTCTGAGTTCCATAGCACCCATGTGGTCACAGCGCTATGTGTCCCAGTTTGAGCCATCCCTGCAGCCCGCCTATCCAATAAACTTTAAAGCCAACGCGTGGGAGTTTCCCAAAACTATCGCAACAGGGCGCCGATACTCTGGGTCATCATCACTATCAACCCCCAGGGGTGTCAGATTGCTTTGAAACTCAATTGCCGTTCCATTCACATTCAGCCATCCTAGCACAATCCAAAGCTCAGCAACACCAGCTCGTCATAGCCTTTGTCCCCCAGCTTCTTCGTGGCTTCAAGTCTTTCGTTTCTTGAAGAGTCTGGGTATTGAATGTCTATGTGTCATGTATATTGGCATCAGCTTCACCCAGAAACCCTCAACCTTAAACCCCAACCGCTGAAACCCAAGTCCTATGTCCTAAACCCCAAGCGTTTAGCCCTCACCACTACGCCCCAAATCCTAAATCCTGAGACCCAAACCTTAATTAACACCCAAACCCCAAAACCCCAACTCCTAACTCCTAAACCCCAAACCTTTAACCCCAACCCCTAAACCCAAACTCCTAAATCCCAAGCCCCAAACCTTTAACCCCAACCCCTAAACTCCAAATCCTAAATATTAAGCCCCAAACCTTAAGCCGGGCAATTTTTGAAAGACATCTACATCGGCGAAGGCGAGCAGGGTCGAAAGTTTCAGAATCATGGCGTTAGAGGTCGAGCGTACAAATCTGTACAAGCGTGCGAAGCTTAGAGCTTTGGGCTTAAGAGTCTCCAAAAACAACTATTCCCCAAACAATGTTTTGTCGCGAGTTGCTTGGTCGCCGGGGTGTGGATGAAGCTCATTCAATTTGATTCGGGTACGTGCGTGGTAGTGTTAATGGAAAACTCCTGCACGATCCTACCTGACTATATGAGTCTGAAAATGTGCAGGCTGTATACTCCAAAAGCACATGTCATCCTTACTACGGGCATCCCCCAATAACACTCTAAATCCATATCTAACCCTGAGCCCAAAATCTACCTTTACAGCCCCTTCGGAAAACCCATAATGCTCCACAAGAGCGCCCGGCTAAGCAAAGATGGGGCAGCACGCGCCCATCTCTTGGCAGAACACTCCCGGATCATTGAATCTGCGATTGCAGTTCAGGGCAGTGACGGCTGCTACCTGCAAAAGCTTAGGTTTTGGGGTTCAGGGCTAAAGGTGTAGAAAATCTGGAGACGTCACTTGTGGATCCGGAACCCGAACCGTGAATCCCTAATTCAGAGTAATCCGTAAGCCTTCACATTGTGCTTCAGAAAGTAGCTTACAGGGTCTTCGCCGTAGGTCGAAGGTTTTTGCTCGATTTTGTGTAGTGTCTAGGTTAGAGGTATGGGACCCTAATGTGCTAGTAGACTCAAAAAAACTCTCCAGGATCAAATGTTCACTGCCCCGGCTATCCAACACACAAAAACCTAACAGCCCCTTCTACAACAGCTCTAGTAGGCAGGGTCCTTCATGCTTGAACGGTAGCTTCTTGGAATAGCCCCATGTCATCCTCGAGAAGGAGATCTGCAATCTCTGAGGCACTACGTACTAGGGTCCCAGTCCCTGAACGCCACATTCATTGAACCCCCACGAAGTTGACTACCTAACTTCTTTGGCTCCCAGCCTCGTCGGGCGCCAGAGTAAAGTCCAAAACCGCAATGTTTTCCATCTGGGTTAGGATGTATGTTCATGGTTGTTTGAAGTTCAAACCTCTTCTTTGCTCTCACAAAAATTTGCAAACACATCAATGGAAGTGTGATCGACTCCTCCTACGTCTAGAACAAAACCCCACAACTTGGAGGGGGTGTTGGCCCGAGGGAAGGAAACATGCCGATTTAGCTTCATACCTTTTAACTGTACTCAAGCGCCCAGGGCTCTTGCATCCGGATTGCCGCCCTAAACCCTAAGCTCTAAACCCCACATCCTGAACCCTACTCCTTTAACTCTCAACCCTCAGCCCCAAATCCTACACTCTAAAATCCTCAGCCTAACCCATTCTTCATGGAGTCCCTGCGTTACGCGGACGGGCTAGTAAGAAGGAGAAGCGGCTTTCCCAAACTAAGGGCTAACTTGTTTTTGTGTTGGTCTTTTTTGGGGTTTAGAGTTTAAGGTTTTTGGGGGGCTGCAATAATAAGGATCATACCCTTTAGGGGGGTATATTAAGGTCCCCTATCTAAGGAAGCTACCACAACAAAGGTTTGATTTGGATTATGACGTTTGAAGAGTTATAAATTATACGCACTACAGTCGCTAAGTTTTGTTGACCCTCCAGACAAGAGCTATATCATGTTGGGGAAGTACCTATAGAAGGGTCAGATTTTTGAAAACGGACTTGTGATATCTTGGTGCTCAACGCTGTTTCTTTTCTGCCGATCTGGTCCTAAATGTCACTCAGGCTCCGGACTCAGAACATGAAAGCCGCGAGCCATTCCATAGGGTTGGGGTTTTATACTTGGAGGTTCATAGGACAGAGTCGCTACTTCGCTTTGAAAAGAAACTAAACACTCTGAACCCGCAACCCCAAGCTGCCAATTCTGTAGCCCGAAAGTCCAAACTTCAAAGCCAATACTCACTCTAAAGCCTATGACCGCCTAAAATCTTTGAACCCCTGAGACCCCAGCACCCCAAATTACTATCACGACTATTATCACTATTACTATTACTATTACTATTACCATTACTATTTCTATTACAATTACTATTAATACTACCATTACTATTACTATCACTAATACTACTACTATTACTATTACTACTACTATTACCATTAGTAATTACTACTCGTAGTACTATTACTAATACTATTATGTACCCTACCTTCATCCGACACACACCGGCTGCTCCACCAAGATGCAAGGCGTTCCCGCCGGCTGCTCTTGGGGATGACTGCATATCCGCGATCTAAGCCTCATACGCTCGTTTAGGGTCTAGGTTCAGGGTTTAGAATGATATGAATGTCCTGTTTACTGTAGTCTCCTTCGACCTATAATAAGAATAATATTTGCAATATTTCCTTAGGGTTATACTATAGTAAAGATTGAAAAATATTTTCTAAGGACAGTACAGTTTAGTGCTATAGTTCCCATTAAGTAGATAACATATAGAATGGAGCAACATTATAGTCAGATCCCCATATACCCCATATTCTATCTACTTAAGGGGGCCTATATATGTAATTTCTATATGCTGTAGCGAGCTTGAAGGAGCCACCGGCTCTGACAAATCAACGTGTGGCATCTAGGCTGCGCACTTCTGGGGCATGGGAATGCAGCTAAGGGACTGTGCATGGTGCTTGTAGGGTAGTGTGGGATTTAGGCTATAAGGGGTCGAGGTTTACATAGACCCCCCAAAATTCCCGCATACAACCTGTATAAAGGCAAGTAAGGACCCTACGCACTAAACCCTAAGCACCCGAAACACCTAAAACCAAAGACTCAGGGTTGAAAGTATTCACGCCACCTTTCGGATATTGTTTTCATCTTGCATGTTGAGCATGTTGAACAATATTTGGGGTGTCTGTTCACGAGATATTTGGGGGTCGGTAGGATTAGGGGTTACAGTTGTTTGGTGGTTGAACCAAAAATTGCTATATTCTTCTTATGCAGCACTATTTCGTGCATAGAAGACATAATTTTACTCTTCTTGGGTGGCTATAATATCCCCAGATGAAATACTATCCATGTGAGAGACGTGCTTGAACAACAGCAACTGGAGACGAATCTGAACTGCAACAACCCGAACCAGCTCTAGGTGTGCATTTTACGAAGCACCGGTTCCTTTCTAATCAAAGTAAGCCATAGAAGGGCCTATAGGACAGTACCTGGTTACACCTTGAGTTTTGTTCACGCGCATGAGCTTGAAGCTATCGAAATAGGCATTTTGTAAGTTCCAGGAAAACGAGAATGGTTGCCTTCAAGGATCGTTTAGGGATTATTTGGAAAGAAAGTCCCGAGTCCCCAGAAATGAGTTCTTTAGGGCCCAAGGCAGGCATAGCATTTATAACCCTAAACCATTCATAAAGCCTGAAGGCTAGGGACTGTGGGAGATCACCTGGCTCCAACTCGGTTTTCCCCCCTCTAGATCGGCAGAAACAAAAGAAGCCCAACTCAGTAGAACTGGCGGCCCGAACTTAGGGTTTATAGGGATATTATATGTGGAGACCGGGATAAAGATTCAAGATAGACTACCTAGATTCATGCGGATCTGTAGGGATCATGGCGAACCAAATGGAACAAAAAGAAGCAACGTAAAATGGACATTGGATTTGTGTCGGGTTTATACATAAAGTGTAAATAGCTAGAAGAGGTTTTGGTAAACCCCACCCCCGCAGGGCACTAAATTCGGGGATGTTACCAGAACCTCTCATTCTTTACAGCTTAAGATTTACACTTGGGGTGGGACGTTCAGGGGTCGATGTTGGTACGCAGTTTATCGTGAGGCCATAAAGGGGTTCCCATGTGACGACTTTGGTGACCAAGCATATACTATGTAGGACTTGCCGAGGTACTGCCCGCAAAATGGGGGATCCGAATACGAAGACCCGTGTTCGAATGATCTTAACCAAGTCCTAATATATATATATACATATATATAGCCACCTGGACAGATTGGGGGTACCCTGAAAAGTCAAACCTTAAACCGCAGGTTGTGCGTGCCTAGCTGCCCCATCTCAAAACAACTTGGGCAGCTGTTTTGCCATACTTCCTGGACAGCGCCAGCACCAGCCTCGCTCCGCTCAGAAAGCTGATACCCGGAATGCCGTGAAGGTGTGGGATTTGAGGGTTTCGGATTTTAGGATGCAGTTTGGGGTCTTAGGGATTGCGATTTAGGGTTTAGGGGTGTAGGTTCTTGGGTTTAGGGTTCGTTGCCTAGGGTCCAGGTGCTACACAGCTTGGTACTTGCGGTTTGAGAGGTTCATGGGTAGTGACAAGTTGGGTCGTAAGTATCATCATTGTGCTGGAAACCCAGCTTGGGGGGCTCAAAGCCATAAATCCTCGTATGGAGCTGCAAGTGCTGTGCCTTTCTTACCGGCGGATACTAGGAAATGAAGGAGCGAGCTACTGCAACAAGGGATTCTCTACATGTGTATATATATATATATATGTATGTAAACACTATTCCATGGTACAGTATCATCATATAAACGATAGTCTAAACTCCTTTGAAGGGGTGTTATATAGGGGTCAGGGTTTAGGATCTAAACTCCTTACAGGGGGCTTATATAGGGGATTACATAGGTGACTACTCTAGAGGATTATGAAGGGGGATACTAGGAGTTTAGACTATACTCCCCCACACCTAGGTGTCGATGACTGTTACACCCAAGCCCTTAACCCCTTAACCCTAACCCCGAACCCTAAACCGAGGAACCCAGGGTCTCTAGGACTCAGAGTGAGGAGATCTGTCGGATGTACGGCCTTATGCACCTGACCTTGGGGGGCGGGGAGAAGATCCTGAAGGGTTTAGTTTAGGGTTTAGGGTTTCGGGTTTAGGGGCAGCACGCTTGACAAAGAAGATAAGGCAGGGCATTGCAAGACTGTAGCTGTAAGAGAATCTTATGAGAGCTTGATTGGTTCCAGATGGTACTCCGTGGCCATGGTGGAGACGCAATCGTTCAAGGGCTTAATGTAGACCCCTCATTAATAAACCCCCTCCCCTGAATAGTGATTATAATATGGATCCTAATATTAAGACCCTAAAAAGGAGGGGGTTTATTCATCATGGATCTACATTAACATCTAAGAGCCGAGTTATCAAAACTCCTGCAGAGTCTAGGCAGGCCTACAGCATAATTCTCTATTCTTCTTTGGGAGTGAAGAATTGGCTGTCATTCCTCGTAGGGCAAACTTCTTGGCACCCGTGACCTCCAACCTTGTGTACCCAGATACAAGGGCATTGCTCACCTTCTGCTACTTATAAACCTCTCCCCCTAATAAATCCCCACCCACCCACCCAGCCCTAGTATTAAATACTCCCAATATACGTTAATGTACCACAGTCGGGCGTATTTAATATTAGGGCTTCTGGAGGGGGTCTAATACTAGGGGAAGAGAATTAATTTCCCAAAGTGGCTAAAGATCAGAGATCTGCTAGGCTTACCCTTGCAGCTGTCCTACGGTCGATTGACGGAAGGACAGCTCTACTCACTAATTACCCCGATCTGCGCACACTAGCATCAAAAAGACTTGGGGGTTTCCAAAAAAGTAGGGGTACCTTTTGGGGGGTCTCTCTAATAAGGACTATAGTATATTGGTGTCTATATTGGAATCCCCTTATTTTGGAAAACCACCATTTGGGTACTTGCCGATGACACAGGCAGCCATAGATCCCCATGACCAAGCAGCTGAACGACAACGGCCTACAAATGAGAAGAAGTATCGTCACGATTCGTCCCTAGGCCAAAGTGTCCATGTAGCTACAAAAGATATACTTAGGGGTTCCCATAGAACTACTTTAGGGCCCACGTATTCACTATATAGCCACATGGACCCCGCGGTTCTTGAGTGTAAGAGATGGCTTGCATGCCAGAACCTTGTTGCAGTCATGGTCGGCATGGTCTGAAGTGTTTGCCACCATCACTATGGAGCTGTTTTTCTTTGGCTGTGCCATTGCAGCAATGGCCAGCGCGTACTGCATAAACCCTACACTGTGTAAACCCCAAACCCTAAACACCAAAAACCGAGAAGGAACATGATGTCACTTCTAAGCGAGCATCAGTTGGGTGATTTTCCCTCAGAGCAACAGTTACCACAATGGGTTATAGGAGCGTGTTAGCCCGTTAGGAAGAACCCATTAAGGACAGCTCCCATCGGGAGGAATGACCCAAATCATCAGTCCTACAAACCCGAAGCCCAATGCCCAAAAGGTTAGAATCCTATGCCCTAAGGGTCCAAGTGCAGGGTTTAGGATTGGGGGTTTAGGGTTTAGGGTTTATAGTACCCTCAACTAAACTGCCGTAAGAGTGAAACCCCATGTAGCCTATTCTAAGAAGACTGTAACCCTGGAAGGGGTACAGGCCTCAATGCTCGCAAATGGAAGCAAGAAGAGTGTACAATGCTTGGACGTGCTGGGCAAGGAGCGGATGCTCCAGAACTGATTCAGCCGCAGTAGCCATGTCCTGAGGCGCGCTACAGGTGTACCAAGTTTTACCGCCTGCGGTTTAAGTTTAGGGTTAGGGTTTACTTTTGTTTTCGGTTTGGTTTAAGGTTCAGGGTTCGGGGTGACCGCTTGGAGTCTTCAAGGCTCAGAATCATCTTGAGCCTCTCAGTACAGTAATTAAGGGACTTTCAACTAGTGGTATGTGCTCATGACTACAGGGCGTTTTGAAATTCAGGAGTCATTCTTGGGTGATCAAAATTCAGCAGGTCTCTGGTATGTTGATTTTTTTTGCGTATGTAGTGGGTCATGCTAGGATGATGATGGTGAGGATGGTGATGCGGGCAGTGGTGGGTACGACGCTCACAATGATGATGAAAGCGAGAAAACGCGTAGTTCTTTACTATGACCACATGCAGAAAGGTTCACGAAATATACCAGCAAATGACAACACAACAGCATATAGCAATCAATGAATCAAGCACAGTCAGCAGCACTACTACTAAGAATGAAGATAAGACCGAGGACTGAGAATAAGACCCATCATAAGAATCAACAGCAATAATGACAAAACGGACATCAGAATCCTAAACCCTACGCCCTTCTTAAATCCTGAGCCCCGAAGCCTCAACCCCAAACCCTAGGCCCTGGAACCCCAAACCCTTAAACCCTAAAACCCTAAACCCTTAAGCCCTAAACTCTGTATATCATCCCCTTTAGTGTCTCAGCGTCCAGGGAGACGTAGGAGCCAGCCCCCAAAGGGGAGAAACCAGTCACAGCAATTCCCTTGGAGTGACAGAAGCGTACCAGCTGCCTCAGAGTCACAGGCTGATGGTTTAAGGCTAAAAGTCCCCCTTAAGTAGATAGAACATGGCTTTGGGTATATTATAATGAGATCCCCATATACCCTATATTCTATCCACTAAAGGGTGACTATAACCCCAAACCCTGAACCCTAAACCCTAAACCCCATATTCCCAAGAATATGACCCCATATCCTATCTACTCAAGGGGGGACTATAGAGTTTAGGGACGAGAACTAGGGTTGAGGTAGGAAGTTGAGGGCTTCAGGCTTAAGGCGGAAGCTTCATGATGCTTGAGCGACTCTATGCCTTGATTTAAGCTTTAGGGCTTAGGGTTTAGGGGTCAGGGTTTAGGGTGTAGGGGTTCAGGTCGAGGGTTTAGGATGTAGGGGTTAGGGTTGAGGGTCTAGGATTCAGGGTTTAGGGGCTTCTTTGGGTCCCATTTTGTGTTTGCCTCAGATCCCCTCCTGACCCCCTGGGTAGCAGCATCAGGGTCCCACGCCGCACCGTAGCACAAGCTGGGCTGCCATTAGGGAACTCCAACTAAACTCAAGGGTCCAAACACCTAATAATCATATACTTACCCAAAACCAGTATTATAATTACTATTACCCAATCCCAAGTACCTAATTATTGGATACTTGGACTCTCTGGGTAAATAACTGTAATGAGGAAACTCGATTATTTACTGTATACCCATGTTCTGCTAACTTAGTTTAAGTTCCCCAAAGGGTCCACGTAGGTATATGGTGTATACTTAGGGCCCAAAGGGCTTCCCATATACCTGCTTTGAAGCCCATGTATATACCATATAACTACATGGCCCCTTTGGGTTCCTTAACAGCAACCAAGCAAAGGGCATCGTCATCACCAACGCCATCACCTTCGTCCTCACCATCAACATCATCACCGTCAAGACAGGGCCCGAAAGCTCCCCAAACAAGTTTGCCCAAATTTGATCGGGAACCGTGGACTACTGGGCTACTTAGAATTTCTTGTTTCAGGGGAGGTGTCATGTATCCGAATCCCCCATTACATCGTGAAAGCTTCTAATTGTTTAGAGCCTGAGCTCCCTCCGGCGGAGCATGATGAGCTGGTTCCCTGTATCAAGGTCCTTGGGGGCCTCTTTGTGTTTTGTGCGGCGCATCATACTGCACGCAGGTCCTGTACTATCTGCCATTCCTTCCCCAAAGGGTCCATGAAGCAACCTAGTAGATGCTTCGGTTCTCATATAAATCCCGAATCACATCTGGAACCTGAGTTCCGTGCCCAGTTCGGACCGAAAGTTGGACTGCAGCATGTAGGCAGAAGCGGCGCTTGCGAAAAGCTAGCGCAAATTCTGCGAGCATGCACTTTTGCGGCGTTTAAAGTTTCCTTTCAATTTTCTAGGCGTGGCACTGCGATAGTGCTGATGAGGAGGGCGATAATGATGTTCATAATTAATTTTGCATTGCCGGGATCAATTGCGGCTCTCAAGTATTCCATTCCTGCTTGGCTATCATTCCGTTCAGGCGAAAGTTCGCTCCATCCCGTAATTACCCATTTTTCTTATTCCGTTCAGCCAAAGCTCTAGTAATTCTGTACCAGCTTATTCATCACTACCCAACAAACACCCTAGACAACTGCGTCTATCTGGCTGCAGAAAGACCAAGAGGCTCTTGTGCGAGGAATGGGTGCAGCTCGACCTGGTTCACCTGTCATGCAGGCAGGATTGGCTAACCCCTGGTCATGGCGGCATTGAAGGTGTCACTGTACAGGCTATCGTGGAAGAAGCCAGCTGCAAGTCGTCACCGGCAGGAAACCGTGCCGTTGGTCACTACTGCTGCGCTGCCGCTGCTGCTGCTGCTGCTGCTGTTGCTGCTGCTGCTGCTGCCGGAACCATTGCTGTTGCCGCCGCTGCTGTTCTCGCAATGTTTAATGCTTCTTCTGCTTTCTCTTCTCACACTAGTGGTTCTTCTCCTCTTTGGTATGCTACCCTTCTAGTTCTCATGGTAATCACTCCTGTGAGTCCTCTGGTTGACACTCCCCTTCCTTTCGCCCCAGGCTGCTCTAGGCTCCGCCTTCAGTACCACAAATAGTAGGATCCTCATTCTAGAGACCCTCAAACAGGGAAGCATGGGTTAAGGAAAGCCCCAGGTCTTCCGCACCTACCCAAGCTTTCTCACCCCGCAAACCCAAAAATCCTGAATATAATTCAACACCCTCACATTCTGCCTGCGGGCGTATGCGAGCCACCGCGCACAAATGCTGAAGCATCTGCATGGAGAAGTTTGCCACGCCTCCACACAACTGAGTAGTAAGTAGTACTCCGGCCTCGGGGTTTTGGGTTTTGGGTTAGGGCTCAACATGCAAGCTTACTTAAGCCCATGCCATCTTACGGATGGAGCTGTTAGACAGAGGGAACACGCTGGCCTTGTCCTACTCCTAGTCCAGGCTTGCACTCAAAAGCGGTCACGACATGCCGAGGCCTCTGAACAACCTCAACATACCGTAGATGTGAGCATCTGGTACTGCGGATCATCAGTACACGTTCTCCAAATAGCCCTTTCAGAATCCTGAGGAAAGACCCTAGAACTCCATGATAATACTTGCATGTCCCAGAGTTCACGAAGCATGGACACCACTCCTCGGCATATGAGATTCATGCAGCTCTTGTAGGATGCCAGCGGGCAAATTGCAAGCATGCTAATCATGACACTCCTTCGCCGCCGTTCGCCCCTAACATCAACACCGCCCCACGATTTTCCCTGTAAAGTCTTCTCCAGCATAGGGGGAACAATGTTACTAATCCATTAGGGCCCGCAAAAAGGACGGCACAGCTTAGACAAAAGAGATGTGGCTCTTTCAAAAATAGGGGCACCCCAGTAGACCCCAGAATACTACAATCCTTATTACAGGGATCCCCCCTGAGTGCTCCTGCCTATGTTGCGTACCAGGCCAGCCTTGCCGAGCACAGGGTTAAGGGATTAGGGTTTAGGGTGTAGTTTTTTTGTTTTTAACACCCCGTCGCACCTTTTCTGTGCCAGCGCAACGCTAGGGGGGAGGAAACCTAGGGTGTAGTCTTTAGGGCTGAGGGTTTAGGGTTTAGGGATTAAGGTTTTGGGTTAGGATTGAGGGCGTAGGGTCTAGGGTATTTTGGTTTTCGGGGTATTTGGGGATGCCTAGGGATATGCGGAGGTATATCAGGAAATATTGGGTTCTGGGGTTGACAGGGGTTTAGGGCTTAGGGTTTAGGGAAATCACATGGAAGCTACTGTATCATCTGGGGTCCAGGGCTTGAGGCTCAGAAGTGACAATGGAGAACCCAGTGGACGATGAGCAAACGGAAAATGAAATGGAAGCTACTGTACCATATAGGGTTTAGGGCTCCTAAGTGTTGATGGCAAGGCAGGAGGAAAAAGGATAAATTAGATAAAAACGGTTTAGCATTTAGCGTTGAGGGATGACTAAACCCTAAATAAGCCGGATGAAATGGAACCAAAACCCTAAACCCTAATTCCTAAACCCTAGACCCTAAACCCTAATTCCTGAACCCTAAAACCACCTAAACGGATTTGCAGGAAGATATGGGCTGTAATTGTGCGTGCTTTACATGGCAGAGCTAGGGTCAGGGCCTTTTAGGTTTCGGGTACTAGGTTCCCCAGTAACCCTTTAATAATAAGGGTACCGCTGGGGTTCCTAGGGTATAATGCGGCTTTGGGTATTAGGGTTTCGGGCTCAGAGGCTTTGGGTAGGACATTTGCAGCATTTGCTGTCGATTAACTGGAGTGTTGCAGGAGTGTTGGGGGACGGCTGCGTAGGAGTATGACATGTTCATCAAGATCCTGAGACCTTTGCAAGAGTTTCTGGCATGTGGTGGGTAGGGATCTTAAGCACTCCCAGCATCTCATAATCAGAGCTCCTTTTGGGGCAAGGAAGCCATTATGATGGTGGGTAGGAGGGGAACATATTTTTGACACAGAACAAAGCTGCCTGCCAACCCTAGAACCCACGCCCAGGTTGTCTAACGCAGCTTTCCCAAGCGATGCTTTCCAAGTTGCTGCAAATGTGTAATTACCATTGTCTTTTCTAGAGCTCTATCAACCCTAACAACCCCATTTTCTATGCGCTCGTATTTACATATGCATATGTACATGTATATAAGTCCCTATTTGCCAGGGTACACTCTGTCCTGCTGTTGTAGTGGACGACACAGGGATGATATGTAGCTGCTAGCACTGATAATGGAGGATGAGATGGAAAAGAAACATGAAAAATGAAATCGACACGACTGTTGAGGGTGTAGGGTTTACAACGGAAAGTGAGGAGTTAGCGTGGCCTGTAGCACTCAAGGCCATGCGGTTGCAATCGCAACGCTCTACAGTTCCTTCTGGTTCCAGAGCTATATGGTAGTTTCCCAAAACAAGGGGAACCCAATACAGACCCCAAAATACTATAGTCCTTATTATAGGGACTCCCAAAAAGGGTACCCCTAATTTTGGGAAACCCTCAGATTGTGACAGACCTGTGCGCGATTCTATTGAGCCCAAACGAGCTATAGCCAATATCTCATACGTCGTTAGTACACATGTGCTTACTGGGGAATAGGGGATGGACTATGCAAAGCTATCTGAAGGACCCCCGTGTCCACCCTTGACAGCCTCTTCGAAACTCCAGTACTGACAGGACCTCGTATCGAGATTGTCTGCAATAGCTTCCGAGTTGAACTGTAAGAGGATCATTTCAAAGTTTGCATTCTGATCGTGACGAGCTTAGGGGAAACTTTCATTAGTCCAAACCCTAAACTTAGGTTTCCCAGTAACCCCCTAATGATAAGGGTACCCGTCTTCCTACTCTTCAGTTTTAATAAGGAGGTCCCAAAATAAAAGGGAAAATGGGTTACTGGGGTACCTAGAAACCCTAAGCCCTAAAACACATAGGCATCGGCCTATTTTGTGATCTGAGGCGTTACCTCAATTCCAGATGTGAATAGTATGCAGACGACACAGATATTCTTACTGGTGGTTAGTAGGGAATAAGGGAATATATTCCCTATATAACCCCTAATAAATATATTAAACATATATATGTTCCCATATTCTCTTCTACCCCCCAGTAAGTCTTTTGCAAGCGTAGTGCAACAGCGGTTTTGGGATTTAGGGTGGACTACATAGCAACTATACGTGGCTAATACAGAAGCCCAGTATGTGACTTGAGTACGGTACGTGAAAAGAACCTGAAACTGAGGGGCGGAGGAACCGATACACACCTGTGAACATGCATGTGAGCCATAGTCTAAAGTCCTGAGTAAACCCCATAGTAATCCCCTATATAATCTGCTACATAACCCCCTTTAAGGAGTTTAGACAACATCTCAGATAAATATTAAGGTCTGTAGCGACAAGGGTGGTTCTATGCCTTATTGTTGAAGTTAAGTGCCTTCTAAAAGGCGAGCCCTGGTGGGACCTGGGGATGTAAGACGAATTGAAATGGAGATCCCAAGTAACCACAGCGTTCTTAACCCCTGAACCCCATCATCCAGAAACCCTAGACCCCAAACCCTAAACCCATAACACGACATTCATGAACTCTCATGTGAGTTGCTTCGTTTGGTGATTGAACCATGTATATTCTTGTGTTGTAAAATACAATGCCCACAAGGCAGATCTAATCTTGCTCTTCATTGGGCTCTATAGTAAACCCGAACTCTCAACCCTAAACCCTCAAACATAAACCCTAAAGCCCTAAAACTCTAAACCCTCAACCCTAGACCCTTAGCCCGAAACCCTAAACCCTAAAACCCTAAACCCTAAACCCTAAAACTCTAAACCCTCAACCCTAGACACTTAGCCCTAAGCCCTAAGCTCATTAGCCTCAACAAGGGATTCCCCAAACCCTTAGCCCTAAGCCCTAAACTTATCAGCCTCAACAAGGGATTCCATGGCTCTCCACGTTTCGCCGAGGTCGAGCTCCTCCGGGGCTTCAGGGTTTGAGGCTAAGGGCTGGATTATATAGTAATTTCATGTGGGGGGATTGTCAAAATTATGGTCCCTTTTTGGGTCCCTATTATAATACGGGGCCTAATATGGGGCCTAATTTAGGGGACACAAAAAGGGACCATAATTTTGACAATCCCCCATGTAATTTCCCTAAATAAGGAGACCCCAATATAGATCCCAATATATTATAGTCCTTATTATAGGGACCCCCAAAATGGTGGAAGCATCCATATAGGGGAGTGTCATAGGGCTTATAAAGGGTTTAGGGTTTAGGGTTTATATAGGGGAGTATTATAGGGCTTATTAAGGGTTTTGTATAGGGGAGTATTATAGGGCTTATTAAGAGGATTATATAGGGGAGTGTCATAGGGCTGGATGATATAGGGGAGTTTAGGTTGGGCCCCCACAATGGATGACGGTAATTATATCAGGGTCCCTGTATATTCCTAATATACCGCTAGTAGTGGGTGGGGGCCTAACCCAAAGGGGAAGGTCATAGGGCGCATTAAGGGTTTAGTGTTTAGGTTTTAGGATTCTAAGGCTAAAGAGGATACTAGGAAGACTACAGCTCATATGGTACGCACTTAGGGCGGAAAGGGGCTCACCAGGGCTTATTGGTTTGAGGCTAAGAGCTAAAGATTTAGAACTGAAGGTTTAGGATGCAGGGTTCAGGGTCTAAGTATTAGGGTTTGGCGTATAGGCTTGAGGATTCGCGGTGTAAGTTTGTAGGAATGTCCAATTTCAAAAGGGTCTATGTAGCCACACAGAATATATAATGGACAACTCCGGGTATCCCCCTTAATAAGCCCTATACTGCTCCCCCATATATAACCCGCTTTAACAGAAGGCCCCACGCGCTTTCGAGCTTAGGGCTCAGAGTTCAATGCTTACGGGGAAACAGCACCAACAGGTCCTAAATCCTAAGCCCTAACCTTTAAAGATTCTCAGGGTGTCAGATTCGTCTTTGCTCATTTGTTGTTTTGTTTGTTTAAGGCCTTCTGGCTGTAGGCTCAGTTCTTGCTGCAGAGGTTATATGAGCCATAGTCTAAACTCCTAGTATCCCCTTAATAGCCCCTATAGTAGTTCCCTATATATTCCCCTGTATAACCCCCCTTTAAGGAGTTTAGGCCATAGCTCATATAGTTAGAAGATGAATTAGCTATAGGGAGCCCGAAGCTCTCAACCCTGAGCATGGCCCCGCTCTGCGGACCAAGTCCTCAAGAATTTCACGGGTGTTAAGGGTTCAGGGCTTAGGGGTAGCCCAAATCAAATTCGTGACGATTCCGTATTGGGGGAAGGGGGTTGTCAAAATTGCGATCCCAGTTTGGGGTGTCCAAATTATATACAAAACCTCTGAAAGTTCAGAGTAGCCAAGAAAACATAATTCTGACAACCCTCCCTGAACCCTACACCCCTAAACCCTAAAGCCTAAACTCTACACCCTAAACCCTAAACCCTACACCCCTCAACCCTACACCCCCTACGTAGCCTCGAGCTCCATTCTGGGACTCTCGGCCTGTGGGTCGTGGATCCACCTGGTCGCGCAAGCTTGTAAGAGCAGACCCACTCTTCCAAAGGGTCCATGTAGCTATATAATATACTTAGGGCCCAACAAAAGGTTCGCGTAAAACTACTTTAGGTCGCAAGTATATACCATATAGCTACATGACACCTTTGGTTAACATTCGGGTTCCTCTGAAAAAGCGTAAAGGCAGTTAGTTACCCCTAGCAGGACACCAGAGTATACTCTACATATGCATACATACACCCGTTCCAGGGTTACACGCCTAAACCTTAAACCGCCAACTTCTAAACCATTATTTGCAGGCCAGTAAACCATCAGCCAAACCCTATGAAACCTACAGCCGGAGCCCGACAGACTGCGTCTGGAAATAGAAGGTGCCTAGCCCCCCTAAACCCTAAACCATAAACCCTATATTCTAAACCCTAAAGCCTAACATAAGGATCTATGCTGCAAAGATCAGCTCAGAAGTATCTGTAGGGCCCTTTTCAGATTCCGCGTCAAAAGCTCGGTGGAAGATATGCCCTTGCTGTCATGCAGACAAAAGTGGCCAAGGGAGGGCTTGTGACCAGGGGTCTGTCTTCAGGGTTCAGGCTTTGGGGTTCAAGGCTTGCATTTTGTTCTGCTTGAGGGGTTACCTGGACCCCGAAAGTATGTAAAATGACATCTTTGGGGATTCAGGTAGGGCTTAGGGATCTAGAGTTCATGGCTTACGGTAGCAGGGCTCCACTCGGCCTTTCAACCTCTTCAGTGTGTTATTGTTGGCGTACTCAAGCTGCCAAAGTACATAAACTTGAAACCCCTAAACTCCATACCCGCTATACCCTAAACATCTCACGCCCTATAGAAACTGAACCCTTCAACCCCCTACCCTTCAACCCCCTACGTAACCCCCTGTACCCTAAGCCCCTAAGACCAAAACCGTGAACCTCAAGGTCCCTGAATCTGAAACTCCTGCACCCCAAACTGTCAGACCAGGGGGGCAAAGACTTAAAGCCACCATTTCGTTTTGAGGTGTACTGTTTATGAGGTCTTGGTTTTAGGGGTTGTTAGGATTAGGATTCAGGCCTTTAGGATTTAGAGGGTGTAGGGTTTGTAGCGGTTAGGGTTGAAGGGTTGAGGTTACGGGGGTTTTGGGTTTAGGGGGACCGCCAACAACCTAAACCATTAACCCTAAACCCCAAACCCTAAACCCTAAACCCTAAAGCAAGGGAAGGCCAGTACATCCCAATGCACGCAACCATCCCGTCCTCCCCGAACCCATTGAGAGTTTAGGGTTTAGGATTGCGGGTTTGGGGTTCAGAGATCAAGGTTTGGGATGACATGAATGTAAAGCCCCAAAGGCCACAAGGGTGACTCCCGAAGCCTTAAGGGGTGTAACCTCAGTTGCAAGTAGTTATTAAGTCCCATAATCCTCCCACTCTGCACCCGGTGATGATGGACTAAGTGTAAAACAGAACAAAACTGTTGGATCCCAACAATGGTTTTAGTATGAGCCATAGTCTAAACTCCTAGTATCCCGCTCAATAAGCCGTGTAATGCTCCCTTGCAATCCCCTACATAACCCTTCTAGGAAGGTAGACAAAAGCTCACATGAGGGTTCAACTCTACAAGTTTCAGGCTTAGGGGCCCAAGCAGCTTCAGCCAAGGTACTCAGGTGGATATCGGACTTCAAAGGGCACGAACTTCAGAGATATAGGGAAATGGATCAAGTACAAGTCCAGATACCTCAGCTCTCCAGCGAACCCCAAAGCTGTAAACTTCAACTCTAAGCCCTGAGCCCTCAACCCCTATTACGCGATTTTTTTTTGCAGGGGAGGTTGGGGTTCTGGGCTATTTCAAATTTCCTGGTGCTTGAACAGAGTTGGACTACACTAGGTGTATATGTCGGGATTGTATAGGGATTATGGTAGAGATGCGCTCTCCCACTTTAGAAATGGTAGCCGCCCAGCGCCGTCAACCATACTGTTGACGGATGAAATCTTGCACTCCTAATTACCATAGTTTAGGCGCCCTAAGTGATGCATGACTTCCTCCATCGACCATATCTAAGCGTCTTCAAAACAGCCTGGACACCCAAACGGCGCATGTAGGTACACAGTATATGCTTAGCTACGTCTGTGGATGGAGGAAATCTTGCACCACCAAATATAGCCTAAACACCAATAATTACAATGTTTTCGTATTCTAGGTGGTAAAAGATTTCCTGCATCCAGCGTTGCGAGCCGAGCATATGCTATGTAGCTACATGGACCCTTTGGGATAGCCAGAGGTCAGGCATAAGGTTTGGGGTTTAGGGTTTGAGGCTTAGGGTTAGGGTATGGCAAGCAATTCGTCTCAGCCCCATGCCTCTATAATTCTAGGCGCTGGACCTAAGCAGTACAGAAACTCTGTCCACAATGCATCCCACTGCCCTCCCCGAAATTCATATGGTTTCTCATATAAACCCTCTCTAAAAGGACGGCAGTTTAAAGGACCCCTTTGCTGGTTCTACATGAATTTGGGGAAGGGCAGTAGGCCGCAAACCCTGAACCCCAAGACGAACCACATCTTCTTGGTGCCCGAACCAAGTAAGCTTGAAGTCTTCTTACATAGTACGGTCACCCAAAAACAGGGTAGTCTTACTCTGCTACTTTTGGTGACTGTAGTTTCCCTATGAAAAACTCCTGCTCAACTGCCAGCTATACCACCTCACGCGTTCATGTTGCCTCAAGGGGGGGCTATTAAAAGCCACCAGGTTATGCTGTAGGATTGAAGGGAAATTCATGCTCTTTGTTGCGTTTAAGTATGACGAAGATGTCTGGCTACCTCCGAAAATGACCCTGCTTCAGCAAAGGAAGACGTCTGGGCTTTGCTCTTGGGGTTCGGGCTTTGAAGTTTAAGTCCAAGTCTTCACGTGAAAGCTCGTGACAGTGAGGAAGGTAATCGTAGGCAACCTTACACTGGCCTTTGGTTAGCTGGGAATGGAGGAATGGAAACGAACATGGAAACTACCATAATGGGTTACAAGGGACTACCAAAAGGATCCATTCCTTCATTCCTAGCCAACCAAAAGGCCAGCAAATCCTAAACCCTAAACCGAGCGTAGTCTTTGCAAAGAGTCCGAGGCCGCAAGCCTCTATGAAACCCAAGCCTAGTGACGTGAGCTGCTGCTGATGGACAAGAACCAGCACCCTAAACCCTAACCCCCTAAACCCTAGACTGTCAGTATAGTGTACTACTGGAGCATTGTGCAGAGTTTTGCCCATCAAGCGCACTCGTTTTAAAAAAGAAGGCAAAGGCAAAAAAAAGGTACTGCAGGGGCCTCCAGAAAAAGCAACGGCATGTTGAGGTCTATTTGAGTTAGCCTGTATGGCAATTTTTCGACGAATCTAGGAACATAGTATTGGTAATTTTTGGTACCCTAGAACAGCCCTGTAGCCTTTTCGGGACCTTTTCGGGATGGTACTGTGGACGATGCCATCCCGCTGTTGCCTGATTTCCGAATCAGACTATATATCTTAAAAAACAGCAGGATGTTTTGAAAGAGCGAAGGCCTGCTCTGACTTCTTGTATAGATGCTGCAGGGTACCCCTGCGCCATCCTATGCGCGCAAGGGTGTTTGGGCACACTTCAAGCCTCAAACTACGAGCAGCAACTGTCAGCTTACCACAGCTTACTTCAGTCCCCTCTCTGTATTGTACATAAATATTCTGTATATACATATATACATAAATAAATGAATATATATATATGTGATTTTAGGGTTCGGGGTTTAGGGTACGTAGCTATAGTATACGTAATATTTCTGAAGCCCTAGCGGTCCCTACATTACCTGCACATATTCCCAGCGCTAAACTCCAAATAACCCGAGTTTCCATGTTCATGCTGCCCTTGATTTTCTGTCGGACTCCTCAAAAACCTCATCAGACTTTACATCCTACATAGAACGAAGCCCTCACCCTACACCCTACACCCTAAGCCCTAACCTTATGTCCCGACCCCGGCAAGTGCAGGTGAGCAACCTTAGCCCCAGATCGCGCAGCGTCCGTTCACAGGCGGCACGCACGTGCTCCGGGCGGTGGTACCTCAAGCGTTGATGACGCTGAGGGCTTATAGTTTAACGGTACGGGCTTAGGGCTTAAGGGTTTAGGGTTGCAGGGTTTAGGGCTTAGGGTTGAGGGGTTTAGGGCGTTAGGCTTGGGGTGTAGGAATTGCTTTCAGAAACTAACTTGCAAGTAGACTTGTGAGGCCTTGTAGCTCAACAAGTCGTACCGGAAACCCCTAGTACGCAACTATGTACAAAATCTTCAATGGCACCCAAGCAAACTGCTTTACTTGGGGCCCCAAAAAAAAACCTTGAACCCCTGAACCCTTGAAGCCTGAAACCCTTGAACCCTTAAACCCTAAATCCCTTAAACCCTGAAACGCTTAAATCAAGAGGGCCTGGGGGCTCAGGGCTTCAGTTTCGTAAGCGGTTGAGGGTTAGAATTATAGTCCCCCTTAAGTAGATAGGATATGGGGTATATGGTATTCTATCATACTATACCCAAAGACATATTCTATCTACTTAAGGGGGACTGTAGGTCTCAGGGTTTGATGAGGTCATAGCTTCAGGCCTTTGGGGGGTTGCCGTTTAGGGATTAGGGTTTCAAGTTTAGGGTTTAGGGATCGGGGTTTAGGGTTTAGGATTTAGGGTTTATAGGGTTTGGTATTTAGGGTTTAGGGTAATTACTGGGGTTGCAGGACACCCAGGATACTTGGAGGGTCAGGGGGCCTTAGTAATTCGGTTTGTAATCAGGATATCTGGGGACTATTGTATAGCGTTCAGGGGTTGTTAACCTACTTACAAAGTCCCCCCCGACCCTCCAACTAGAGCCGTTCAATGTTCTCGGATTTAGTCGGGCATAGGATTGAAAATATTTGTGAGCCATGCTAAACTGTTTTCATTGCCATCATGGCTAATTCTTGTCCTCAGAAATGTCGAACAATCTGTCTTTTGAGTTTTGCTCAATAGGATTATCATTCCTGCCAAAAGGGTTTAGGGGTGCAGGGTTTAGGGGAGCCATACGAATCCTCAAGGAGCAGCAATCGCGCATGGGCAACATCGACCCCTAAACCCTGACCCGGAATGCCCACGCCATGCCCGAAAGCTCAAACCCAAAAAGCCGAAACCTTCCCCCACAAAGCCTTTCACAGTCCCAAAAACCTGTCGGTACGGCACCGTATGCTTGGGGGGGGCTTGAAGAAACAAGGGTCCCTTTCTGGGGGTTCCCATAATCAGGATGATAATCTGTTGGTCTATCTTGGGCCCCCGCCATCTTCGGACATCTCCACAAACCCCAAACCCTAAACCTTAGATCCTAAACCCTAAAAAGGCAAGCTGCGTGTTCCAGAGCTTGGAAGTAATCCACAGATCTTCCCTGGCTCTGAGCTTCGAAATCGGGAGCGTTTAGGCCAGTTTAGGTCCCAGGGTTTAGGGTTTAGAGTCCCCTAAGCTAATTCGGAATTGCGAGGGTTTAGGGAGCCCCCCTAATCTAATACTTCTCCCCCACACCAAGATGCAGCCGTACTGAAAGGGGCCTCAAAAGGGTACATTATGCTTGAAAATGCATTGCCTGAAGGGGTTGCTATGTTAGTCTGGGAAGTGGTCCCCTAAACCCCGAACCCTAGCACCTAAACCCTAGACATAAACACCTAAACACCTACACCCTAAACAACACTAAATCCTAACACCTAAACCCTAAACCCTAGAGGGAAGTTTGCACAGTCTTCTCTCACTGAATCACTGTAATTCCTGGCCCTTGCGCCCCCTAGGATGGCGCAGCATTAACCCATTGGCTTGGAGGCAAGAGATCCCCAAACCCGACCTAAACCCTAAACTGCAAAAGCGCAATGCAAACAACTCCGGAATAAATTTTGGACTCGGTGACTCAGGGATATATGAGCTACAGAAACGGGGCTTATAGCCGGGATGATATAGGAGACTAGTATAGGCACGGTCAAGGGGGACACTAGGAGTTTAGACTATAGCTCATATGGGGATTGTAGGGGGCTCACGGGGCTTCTTGTTGGGGGTTTGAAAGCTACTACATAGGTTGGGGAAGCTTTTTGTCTGAGATCCGATGACTTGCGCGCATGTTCCTTGTAGTAAAGCCTGAAACCTTAAGCTTTAAATCCCTACACCCATAAATCCTGAACCCTAAAGCCTAAACCCCTACACCCATAAACCCTAAACCCCGATACCCCTATACCCTGAACCCTATGAACCCTGAACCCCCTGACCTTGAAGCCTGAAACAGGCCTGCTACAGAGACCTCCACGCATCGCCGCGGCAAGGCCTTGCCCCACCTCCACCTCCAAAACATAGGTTTTAGGGTTTAGGGTTTTAAGGGTTAAGGGTTTCGGCTTTTAGGCTCTTAGGGGTTTAGGGTTTAGGGGTTCAGGGTTTAAGTTTTCAGGGTTCTAGGGTTTAGGGTTTAGGGTTTTAGGGCTTTAGGGTTTAGGGTTTTAGGGCTTTAGGGTTTAGGGTTTTGGGGTTTTGTGGGTTTAGGGCTTAGGGTGTAGGGTCTAGGGCTTAGGGTTTAGGGTGTAGAGTTTAGGGTTTACTACTGAAGGAGCAGGGAGGGTCAGGATTTTAGGTTTCAACATCTAAGGCTGAGGATCCACTACTTCAAGATCAGGCAGGGTTAGGATTTGGGCTTCAGGGTTTATAGTCCCCCTTAAGTAGATAGACTATGGCTTTGGGTATATTATAACACTATCGCCATATACCTCCATATTGTCTAGGACTATAAGGTTTAGTTTCCCTTGACAGGGGGACACCAATATAGACCCCCGAATACTACTATGGTCCTTATTATGCGGACCCCCAAGAATGGCACCCCGAACTTAGGGAAACCCTAAACCCTAATCCCTAAACCCCATGTAACCCCTATATACTCCCTATAACCCCCTTTTAAAGGTACCCCTAATTTAGTGAAACCCCATTCGGGGGGCAGAGGGCTTCGGAGTCTATCCGATGCTTTTAGTGCCAAGCTTGCCAGCCAAGGTTAGGGGACGTAAGGTTTAGGGTTTTGGGGTTTAGGGATACCAGGAATGGAGGTTTAGGGTTTAGGAATTAGGGTTCAGGGTTTAGGGATACAAGGTTTAGGTTGGGTATTGCCCCCACCCAGTAACAGTCTATATTAGGGCTCCTATTAAGGGCTATACATAACCATATTATCATGATTATCCAACTGTTACTGAG
>CAJNIZ010045748.1:152218-164485 GCA_905231905.1 Symbiodinium pilosum | reverse complement strand
TCGGGCTTAGGGGTTTAGGGTTTCGGGCTTAGGGGTTCAGGGCTTTCAGGGGTTTAGGGTTCAGGCTTTCTGAAACTTAGGGGTACCTTCAAAGGAATTGTAGGGCATGTATAGGGTTTAGGGGTTCCAAAAACTGGGGTACCCTTTGTTGGGTGCCCCATAATGAGGAACATAACATTTTTGGCTCTACTTGCGTTCCCCCACTTATGGAAACCCTAAGCCCTAAACCCTAACCCGTAAATTCCCAGTTTCCTGAAGGCGATACCTCACCCAGCGAATCTAGGCCCTAGTGGCGCATCCCGGGCTGCATGAGCAGCACCGAAGCCATTCATCAATCTGCTTGAGTTCAGGGTTTAGGGTCTGCTTGCATCCGTGCATGCGGAGAAAGATGACTGCTTGTTGGTGTATGTACACCTGTGCGGCACCATGTTGGCTTAAGAGCGCTTGAAAGAATAGATCTTACTCTGCAGGCATGCCTAACACCGGCTTGAGTGGATGCTTAAATCAACCCTAAAGCCCTAAACCCCATAGTGCGGTCCCCGCAATAATGAATGCTGCCCTGAACCGTCGGGTGCTTGCATTTACATGCTTACCTCCCTAAAACTTTCCTTCCCTATGCTGAACATCCTGTTTGAAAGGCAGCCTTCTGGTTACCCAGGACAACTCCAATTAATAAACTCTGAACCCGTGAACTGCTCCAGTTGCATGAGGTGTGCTTCGCAACCCTCCAGTGGATGGACGACATCGTGTTGTTTAGAGTTTAGGGTTTAGGGCCAGGTTGGAGCCCAAAAAAGCTCCCAAAGGGTCCATGTAGCTACATAGTATATACTTGGGCCCTAAAGTAAGTATATGGGAACCCCTTTGGGCCCTAAGCATAGACTACATAGCTACATGGACCCTTTGGGGCTGTAAGAAGGCATGTATTGAGGTGGTGCACGATTTCCTCCGCCAACCGTCGACTTTAAGGTCCGTGAGTTGATCCTTTCCTCGAACCTGACGTATGCTGGAATATGAAGCCCAAAGGTTCCATGCACTTATGATCCTTATCCCAAAGGGTACACGTAGCCATTTAGCATAGCATCTAGGATTTAGGGTTTAGGGTTTAGGGTAGGTATATAGTAGATACTTTAGGCCCACGGGGATTCCCACATAACTACTTTGGGGCCAAGTAAGTACCATGGAGCAACATGGACCCTTTGGGTGGGAAGGGTATAGATTAGATACATCGTGTTTTGGTAGGACTTGATTCAAGCTTGTTCCTTCTGAGGGCAGATGAGCAAACTCAAGCAAACTCAGTGAATGATCGAGACAGTTATTCATTCCTAAGTAGCTTTGTTCGCTTACCTTGGAGGGCCTGTGCATTCCAGAACTACTTAGACATATACATATGTATGTATGTATATATATATTATATATAATTACTTAATTTCATATATACATACTTGTATATCTATATACATGTGTAAATATATACATATAGATATGTGCGTGTGTGTAAGACTGGTGGCTCTGGCCTCATTTCCATAGTCGCAAGCGCAATCAATGTGGCGATAGCCCATCCCTTTGCTTCAAGAAGCTACTGGTTGAGGGTTTCGGGTTCAGGGTTTAGGGCTTCGATCATGGGTGCCAGCTTCATGTCCTGATGGTAGTCGTTCTCACTGTAGTACCGAGCACTTCTTGCTTCTAACATACCTCGGTGACGAGAGGGCTATCTCATCATTTACGACGTTGCGACAGTCCCAGATTGGGGTTGGCTTCTCCGCATAGCTTGCAACAAAACAAGCCTTGAAGTACAACCTGGACCCCGAGAGTAGGTAAAACAACATAGCCCAAAACCACCCAAAATAGCCCAAAAGGCTATTGTTCTACATACTTTTAGGGTTCAGAAAGTACCCAAATATGAGGGCTTTAGGTCCCAAATACCATTTACACTGCAGTACTTGGAACCTAACGCCCCAATACATGCACACTTGAAACTTGACCCCTATATTCCCCACATACCACTATGTATCCCTGTATGTCATATATCCGCCTATGTTATATCCCTACATATCCCTATGTACCCCTGAAACCCTGCTATTCGGGTAGTTGGACTTTTTGGTAAGGCTTTGTGGCGACTCGGGGTGAATTACTAGATTACAACAACTTTGCCATCTCCGAAGCTTCGTGTAGGAGTTAGGGTATAGGGAGAAGGCGAAATAAATTCCAATATTCCGGTGCCAGAGTACTTGAGTATGGTATAGTATAGGCTAACTTCAAATAGACTTCAACATGATGTCTCTAGGCTTTTAGCTTAAGGGCTATACCCTAAACTGCTCATCTAGGCGCCTCTGGGTACCAAAGAATGAACGGATGGAAAAAGATAGCGGAAACTACTGGGGCTTAAAGGTTTCGGGGTGCAGGTTATATGAGCCATAATCTTAACTCCAAGTATCCCCCATAATAACCGTTATAGTACTCCCCTATACAACCCTCCTTTAAGGAGTTTAGACTATAGCCTTTACAGGGGCGACTAGTGACTAGTGTAAATCTCCACTCATTCAGTCCCTGCTGGCCCAAAGTACGGCGAAATCCCGAAATCCCTAAACCCTAAGCACTAAACCCCAGGCCCTAGACACGAAACCCTCAACCCTACTCCCTTGGGAGTGGCGCCAACGCGCGCAGAGCTTTAGCGCACCCAGCACCAGCAGAAAAAACCTTGATCTCTAAACCCCTACACCCTAAACCCTAATCCCAATCCTCGTAAACTCTCAACCCTAAAAACCCTGCCAGGCTTCCAATCGCTTCCTCCACAAGCTGCGCAGCGCTTTGCTTCTCAACTTTCCTGAGCTGAGAAGGGTTTAAGGTTCAGTGTTTAGGGCTTAGGGTTTGGAGTTTTAGGGCTGAGGGATTGAGGTGTAGGCTTAGGGTTTAGGATGGTCAGGTCTAACCCACAACCTGGTTCTACTTTTGGATACTACTTAATCAACATGAACTTCTTGTCTTGGGCTTTAGCCCTGAGTCCTGAAAACCTAAACCCTAAATCACACATCTGAAAAAGATCTCCAACTTTCACCCCAGCACCCGACCCTCCCGGAAACTAACATGGAAACCCAAAAAGGGCCCTGTAAAGCCCTAAACCCTAAACCCTAAACCCTGAACTATTTGGGTTTCCATGTTAGTGGGGGGACTGTAAGCCCATGATGCTGCTCCGAATTGGGCTTGAGTTACCCTAAGGGTCCGAGGACCCAAATAATAGGGCGGTTATGGGGGGATATATAGGGATATATGGGGACTATATAAGGGTCCAAGGACCTAAATCATAGGGTTTTAGGGCCCAAATACCATTAATATTATAGTATTTGGGCCCTGAAACCCTATTATTTGAGTCCTTGGACCCTTATACAGTCCCCAGATCCTTATATATCCCCCTATAACCCCTTTAAAGGGACCCTATTATTTGGATGCTTGGACCCTTAGAGTTAGGGTTTGGGGTTATCGACGATTACGTTTTGCTTGGGCAGATTGTAGCTTCATGATATTGGGATTAATGAAGAACAACATGTGAGTTATAGTCTAAACTCCTTAAAGGGGGTTATATAGGGGATTGTATAGGGGACTACTATAGGGGTTACTAATGGGGATACTCGGAGTTTAGACTATAGCTCATGTGTGAATCTCAAAACCCTAGACCCTAAACCCTAAAGGGCAAAGGGTTCCTGCCAGAAGCATGCCATCGACCTTCCCGCAGGGACAAGACGAGAGATTTACAGGGTTCAAAACTATAGTAGTTTCCATTCTTATTTTTCATTATCCCAATATTATATAACCCTAATATAACCCCTATAAGCCCTAACCCCTGAACCCTAAACCGACAAAATGAAAGATTCACAGGGTTCAACAGAGGGCGACATGTTTTGCGAAGCAATTCTGGAGTACAAGCCCCAAAAACGCTACAACCTGGACCAAAAATCAACACCCCAAACCCTAAACCCCGTTAGTAAGGAATAAGGAAATATGTTATATAGGGGTTACACAGGGATGGTATTCCTATCTTCCTTCCTAAGAAACAGTAAGAAACCCTACACATTAAACCCAAAACGCATAAGCATGCTAAATCGCCTCACAAAGTCGTCTGCGTGAGGTGGGAGACTTTAAAATGACAGATTCCCAAAGTTCCACATTGAGGGAGCAAACGCCTTACTGTCACAATCACAGGCAAATCTGACCAATAGTACGACATTTGCAAGGGCAACGGCAGCAACACGAAGCCAGTATGAAAACACGTGTCGAAGCTACTCATTCGATTTCAGGTCGACATACCTTAGGTTCCCGTGGACAGGAAAACGCAAACTTGAAAAATCTGGATACTAGACACCCATGAACCCCATATTCCAAAACCTGTGAATGTGAAAACTGCCAACATCCCCCGCCCGGCCCACCCCCCCAAACACCAAGCATGCACACTTAAACACACAGGGAGAGAGAGAGAGAGAGAGAGAGAAAGAGAGAGAGAGAGAGAGAGAGATCGCAAGTGACAAGCGTTTCTTAGCCCTAAACCCTAAACCTTCAAAACACGCGCTCGACTCGAAGACATGCTGGAACTTCAAGGCCAGCAGTCCAAGTGCCGAATCCAACCACGGGCATCTTGGCAGCACCAACCTGCATGCCGGAACAACGCCTACTGCACTATACATGCTATATTCTTATAATATATAGTATACTATATTGTTATAGAAAATTATACTAGAGTTTGAAGTATATTATAATACGCTACTATAAATAATATATTATGTTCTATTCTTGTAGTATATTATACTATGTTACTCTGGCTTATCACAGTATCATAGTATTTGAAATGCAGCAGCTATGGCCTTGAAACATAGGTATTACTTGGCTAGTATAGCTATTCCTGCTGGCAGACAAATCATGACTATAGCGACTAACAGTAGTCATGGCGGAGCCAGTGCACCACCACCGTGAAAAACAATACCAAACACAAACAACAAAAACCAACATCATCAAGGCCGCGGTCCAGCATTGCATCACAACCACCAACCACCATCAGCACTGTCACGTCCCCCTTAAGTAGATAGAGTATGGCTTTATGGCTTTGGGTATATGTTATAATAAGATCCCCATATACCCTGTATTCTATCTACTTAAGGAACCCTAAACCCTAAACCCTAAACCGCGGCACGATCGCCGCCTTGAAGACCGCAACCAGCACCAACATCAGCATCGGGAGCAGCCTAAACCAGCAGCTCTGTAGGCCACGCAGCAACCCCATAGGGTAGGGTTTAGGGTTTAAGGTTTGGGGGTTTAGGGTTAAGGGCTTCGGGTTTAAGGTTCAGGGCTTAGGGTTTAGGGTCCCATCTTCAAGCTACTTACTAAGCCCCCTGACCCCCAAGTACTTTTCAGAGTTCTGCAAGCCCTAAACCCTAAACAGGAAGTGGCCGAGGTGCGCTGACGTTGACGATGATTGTCCGGGGGGCTGCTTCGTGGATAGCATCGTATGGTAGGATCGTAAGCGCAAAGCATGATATTGACACAAAGGCGCCGCTGTACTATAGCAGCTGTTGCCTCATGACACCCTAAATCCTAAACCAGCAGAGAGGGAACTCCCAAAATCCGGCTCAAAAACTGTAGGCTGAGGCATTACACGCCCTCAGCCCTGTGACAAAAATGCAGACTCCTGCATAAAGCCCTAAACCCCGTGACTCTCCTACATTAGATCCTGTATACCCCGCTTTGGTCAGATACTCAGAGGTTCATGGGACTTAGTAACTACTTATACATGCCTTGTAGCCCTACGTATAATCCGCCCAATGGCCCTATAGGAGTCACCCCCATGATGATTAGGGTTATAACTCAACATATGCTATTTACTCAGTCCCCTCACCCTCAAAACCCTCAACCCTAGACCCTGAACCCTGAACCCTAAATCCTAAACCCTAAATCCTAAATCCTGAACCCCTAAATCCTAAAACCCTAAACCCTAAACCCCTGAACCCTAAACCCCATGCAACCCAGACGCGGCAAGTGTGCTGGCAGGCCGGGAGTGGGTACCGGCTGCGGCATGCGAAGCCACGACGCCTTTGTCATGGCTCCGGGCTTGGGATTTAGGGTTTAAGGTTTAGGGGTTAGGATTTAGATTTTAAGGTTTAGGGGTTAGGATTTAGTGTTTAGGGGTTAGGATTTAGGGTTTAAGGTTTAATGATCTAGAGAGTAGGGGAGTCAAGATAAGGACTACTGTAGAGGTATATGCGTACTGTATTGGGATAATTGTGAGGATGCACTCACCCACTAGTCTACTGGCTATGAGGAGTATTAGTAGCGCTGCTAATATTCGTAAGATCGATGATGAAACACTTGCTGCCGGAAGTTTTTCTGCGAATGCGTCTGGCCAGAAGTTTCGTGACTTCTATCGGAGTGTGTGTGTGTGTGCTGACATTTTCCTACCGCCCCCTTCTTATTCAATTACGGCTACCTATCGCCATGGCTATTCCGGGTTGATCGGATGGTATGAAACTGTAGCATGGTACTACACTGTAGCAAAGACTTACTGGCTCTCCACACATGCCGGCACTTGCGTTGGTGGTAACTATCTCGGGACGACTACACGGAGCCTTTCCTCCCTTAAATACTAACCAAAACTCATATTGAAACCATCATAACTACGCCTCAGGTGACTAGAAGAGAAGGACACCCATCCTCGGTTAGATGTGGGCTTCTGCACTGCCTCATAAAGCTAGACCCTTCAACTGGGCCCTAGAATGATTTGAAAGGGGATTAGAGAGGGATATAGGGATACCTTGAATGGGGTTCTATAGGGGTTTACTATAGGGCTACCTTAAACAGGGATTGTAGAGGAGTTATAAACCATTTAGGAAACAACATTGAGCCACATTGCGATTTGGGCTACAACATAGAAGCTTCTGAACATTTTCTCATCCTTGATGGGCACCCTATACCCTGGAATCCCAGCGGCCAAGCAACCACCCCCGAAGGGTTCATGTGGCTACATGGTATATACTTGGCCCAAGCCTTGCTGCACACACCCCTGTCCCTAATTAGACCCTAAACCCCGAAAAAAAAATACCATAAGCTGCACCCTTATCCTAGTATATGTACCGACAAGGACACCTTAAACTTGGACCTATAGGCTTTAGGGTCTAGGATCAATCTTGCATGGACAAGCAGCGAAGACGTCGCGCGGCGCTCATGACGGCAGTCAGGCACAATGGTGCTTTGTTTCAATCTCTGGGATGCCCAAATTGAAGAGGTTTAGATATCAGCAATGGTAGTATAGGGTTTAGGGTTTAGGAGTCTAGGGGTTAGGGTTTACGGTATACTGAAACTAAATATACAATAGCATAGTAGAAAATACAAGCTCAAGGTTTAGGGGTTTGGATTTTAGAGCTCCAAGTTTAACGGCTTCGCCGTTCAGTAGGTTTACGGCTCAGAGAAATGCTGACGACGGCATTGGTTCACCTTTTATACGGTTCACCTTATTCTTTCCGCGTTAAAGCTTCCATCTTCACAAAGCAAACCTAGTTGTAGCACATACTTCTGTTCGAAAATTGCCCATTTGCAGGCTTAGGAGTGTAAGGGTCAGATGTCGTCTTCCTACGGCCCTAAACCGGAAACTTGTTGCATCCCTGCAGCATCCTTTGGTGCCACTACCTTTTGCAATGCACCTGCGCTGGTGGCAGCTACTACTTTAGCCAGCAAATCCAACGGAAGGAGAAGCAGAACGTGGACTCATTATCCCCTGTAATCTTCTTGACTCTAGTACGAACCCGGTTATGCAATCCTCTCGAGCAAGACGGAGTGAGGAGCTGCATGATCTTTACGCTCTGGACTTTCTTATTTGCCTAGCAATCTTAACCCTGTATTGACGCTGCTGCCTACATGAAACAAAGCATTCCATGAGGTTTTATGTGTATATATATATATGTGGAGATTGCATGCAAATTATGGAGGGATCTCTATGATGCCTGTCATCCTGTGTTCTTGCTTAATTCCCACATCGTCGTAAATGCAACTGGGCTAAGTCTGGTGGCCATGTTTGGGCGAATTGGAAGTTCACGAGACGTAAACTTTCCTTTTAACTGGGCTACTTCTGCCTGGGGGAAACCCCTGTAGCGCCATTTAGGGGATCATATGTAATCAGCGCTAGAAGCGCAGGTATGACTAGTTACTAAATTCCAAGAACCTCCACGTACGACATGTTGCATGGGACGATGGTGCCCAAATATTCCTTAGTTCCCTATATCACCCCTATATAGTCCCTATATAACCCTGTATCATACCCCCGCCGCTAAACCCTAAACCCTAAACCCATATTCCCTAATAACTCCAACTAAGGTTGAGCCTTGCCCATAAAAGCAATGCAATAAAACTGGTCTGGGCCTTGCCTGCGGATATTGTAGCCTTAGGGTATAGGGTTTAGGGATTCCCGAAATTAGGGGTACCATTTTGAGGTTCCTATAACAATAATTGTAAATGTTGGGGGTCTATATTAGGGTCCCCTAGTTAGGGAAACTCCCATATTGTAGCCCTTGATGGATTGCGACATGAACAGCATGTATAACACTTTTCATTCAGGAACGAGAAACACAGGAAGTATAGGTAATCATAACAATCGGTGCAAGACTAGCTAGCTACATCACGCAATAAGCTCTGCCGGGATCTGTTAAACTGCGGCAACACATGAATCACCCCCGAAGTAATCCTCCTTGCAGGTTCATGGGACTTCGTAACTACTCTCCACTGGGGCTATAACACTACTTGTAACAGGGGCAGCCCCTATAAGGCCATTGAGGGGCATTGCACGTAGGTTTGGAAGTCCAGTTGCCATAGCCTAAGTTCCATGAACCTTCAAGAAGCTTCCGCACCCTAAACCCTGCACAATTCACCAAACCCTAACCCTAAGGGTCCAAGGACCCAAATAATAGGGTTTTCGGGCCCAAATACTAGAATATTAATGGTATTTGGGCCCTAAAACCCTATTATTTAAGTCCTTGGACCCTCAGTGTAAACCCTTAACCTAAACACCATAAACCCTTGACCCCATCTGCTGGCTCCTCTTTGGCAAGGTGGAGCTTCGCCATGCTCCGTAGAGCACGAGCCTTGTGGATCGAACCATCATTACATGATCCCAAAGGGTTAAGGGTTTAGGGCCATGTGAGCTACAGTCTAAACTTCCTGAAAGAGGTTATATAGGGGATTAGATAGGGTTTAGGCTTTCGTGTTTAGGGTCTAAACTCCTGAAAGGGGGTTGTACGGGGCATTATATAGGGGAGCATTATAGGGCTTATTAAGGCGGATACTAGAAATTTCAGACTATAGCTCATGTAGCCTTAGTATATACTGTATGTGGGCACCAAAGTAGCAATACAGGTATAAGTATAAGTATGTACTATATAACTACATGGACCCTTTGGGGATCATTGTCATGAGTTTTCAGCCATACTTAACTGGACAGAATGCTGCGTAACACCGACATTGCAACCCAAACCGTGGGCAGGGGGGTAATGTGAGTAGGTAAGTATGTAAGGTTGTAAGGTATGTATGTACGTATAAGTATAGGTATATCTGGGGTCATGAAGGCGGGTTTAGGGTCGTTATATGGCTTATTAGGGTTGTAGGTATAAGTACCTTAAACTCCAGTTCCCAGATGTTCGAGGGTTTAGTGTCTTGCACATGGTTAGCCTTAGGTCTCCAAACGACCAACCTCGGTAGGTAATCCTTAAAAAGTTTAGGATCTCATGCAGGTAGTGTTCAACAGGACTGCGATGAGGAATCTAAACAGGGAACGCCAAGAATATAGTACTATGAGAGGAACATACCTACCATATATTCCTTTTACGTTCCTACCATATTCTTGGGGTTCCCTGTTTGGGGTCTCCGTTACAGCCCTTCTAGTGTAGACTTTGAGGGCACCAGTGTTTTGGCTGTTGCTCTGCATAATTCCAGTACTCCAAACAATGAGCCTTAAAGACCCTGAAACCGTGTGGTCCCCGAGGGGGGTGTATGATAGGTGGGCATACTACCAAACAGTAATGTCATCCACCGCAGCGTTTTTTCCAAAACACTAAACCCCAAACCCTCCCCCGTAAGTTGATAGAATGCGGCTTTGGGTATATTACTATAAGATCCCCATACACCCTGTATTCTATCTACTTAACGGGGGAGTAGAACCTGAGGGTTGCCCCACTTAGACTTAGATGCTATGAGCCACCACATTCCACACTCTGTTGCACGTCACTCCAGTATTGGCTATGACTTTGGCTTGCCCTAACAAGTAGAGCCACTATGTTTCGAATTTAGGGCTAATCCTTGTTATGGGGACGCCCAAAATGAGCTCCTAATCTCCACATACTTGAGTGATGTTGTTTGGGATTTTGTTGGGTGCAGACCTTGTTTCTCTAGAATAGCCGAAAGAAAGCCTTGTTTGTGGTTTTCGGGTTTGGACTTTTGGGGGTCTGTCGCCTTGAGGTTTTGGGGTTGAGGGCTTAGGGTAATGGAAAACCACATGGATCGGAGGCACACCAACCCTGCCCCTAAACCCTAAACCCTGAACCCCAATCAACTCCCCCTACTGTAGAGCCACTACCTCCCTTTCATAAGAAATCTCTCCTCACCATGGGAAAACCCAAAGGGTCCATGTAGCTACATAGTATATACTTGGGCCCTCAAGTAGGTATATGGCAACCCCTTTGGGCCCTAAGTATAGACTACATAGCTACATGGACCCTTTGGGAAAAATATCGAGAATGAGAAGGACGAGAAAAAATAACCCTAAACCCTAAACCCTAAACCGTGTGGTTCGTGAAGGTGAGTTTTATGTAGGGCGTGTAAGGCTTTGAGCCTAAAAGATGAACTTTGTTGGGTTTGGAATTTTCCCTAAGGGTCCATCTACTTAATAATTGGGTACTTGGGTTTTGGTTATAGTATTTATGGTAGAGGTTTTGGGTGAGTATATAGGTACTTGGACCCTTAGGGTTTGAGTATGTGTAATTTCCGGTAAAATGTATTATCATATAAGGATTGTCAGGGGTTGATGTTCGTAGATATTCAGGCTTCTACATTAAGATTCCTGCGCCAGCCTCTTTTTATCCAATCCTTCTTGTGGTCGCCTCCATATCATCTTCCTCCGCTACGCCCTGAACACTGAACCCTAAGGGAATCTGGGGTTACTATCGGACTACTTGGAGGTTCGGGGTCATTGCTAGGCAGTGAGAAATGCGGTTTTAACCAATTCAAAACCCCTAGACTCCCTTATAAGGCTATGATTGAATGTCAGGTACCAATCATAAATCGGATATACGTGCCCTGAACCCTATGTACCCCTTTATAAACGCTAGTCACCCGAAATAGCCCCTCTATAATCCTTTATACTTGGGTTGTCACTACCCTGCAAAGATTTGAACCTTAAAATCCCAAACCCTTAGCCGCTTTGCCTGCGTCTTCCTTGGCGCTCCTTTGGCCACCTGATCCCGAGCCGGGCACCGAGGAGGGTTATATAGGAAGGGTGTAGGGTGAGTATGACAATATAGGATTACGTACATCGGAGAAGTAGGGCTTAATAGAGGGATTTATAGGGTTATATGGGAATACAGAATACTAGCAAGATATCATAAGGAAAAGGGATGTAGCGTTTACGTTTAGTGCCTAGGGTTAGCGCTTGGGGTTTAGGGGCTCATGTCTGGGAGTGGCTTGGGGTTCACGGCTCATACTTGGGGCTTAGGGCTTGGGGCCTAAGTTTAGGCCTCAGGGTTCAGGGTTGGGGTTCTGGGCTTGGGATTTTGGAGTCGCGTGTTTCGGTTGCCGACCTGGAGGATCATGGGCAGTGCTAGGTGAGGCTTCATAGTATCAAAGAAATGCACGGAAATGTGAAAGTGTGTATACAAAAAGTCGCATGCGCTGAAGGTTTTGCTGGTTTGCAAGTTGAGGTTAAACGTAGGACAACTCCTCTGGTAGCCCTAACGTGGAGGTAGTTAATACGGCCCTAATACCCTGCTCACAGCTTAACTGACTATGGCAACCTACGAAGCTCGAGCAAGGAATTTTCTGGTCTTAAGCTCATGCATCTCAGGAAATTTCCTGTTTGGGCTTGGAGTTCAGGGCTCAAGGTTTTGGTGCGAAGGTCGAAGGGCCAGGTCAAGGATGAGGTGTCAGCGTTAGAGGGTGCAGGGTTTAGGGAATCTAGAATTTAGAGAAGCCTTAAAGCCTGGGAGGGAGCCATGTATACACCAGCCCTCTTACCACAAATCATTAACC
>CAJNIZ010045748.1:128216-151664 GCA_905231905.1 Symbiodinium pilosum | reverse complement strand
AACCCCTAAACTCTAAACCCCAGACCCCTAAACCCTAAACCAATTCGGAGGTTCAGGGAATCCTCAAAAGCATCCCGGGCATGGACGTAGGAAGGGTAAGTGCCTTTACCGCAGCCTGGGCGAGGCTTTGTGCCTGAAGCTGGTAGGGTTTAGGGTTCTGGGGTTAGGGTTTAGGGTCTGGGGTTTATGGTTTAGGGTTTGGGGGTTAGGGTTTCAGGGTTTTGGGGTTAGGGTTTAGGGTCTGGGGTGTAGGGCTATTACCAATATATGGTAATGTCTCACAATAGGGGTACCCCCAATATAGACGCCTATATATTAAGATCCTTATGGGGGCCCCAAAAACAGGTACCCCGTATTTCCAAGAAAGCCAATATTAGAGTATACTATAAGGGGAATATTTGATATTAGGGAGTGGGGGCTTTGAATTTTCAGGGGAGAAAATTCATTCGATGCATGCGTTGGTTTCTTCAGGGTTTGGAATTCAGGGTTTCAGGATTTCGAGTTGCGGGTTTCAGAGTTTAGGGCTTGGGGTTGGAGGTTTCAGAGTTTAGGGTTGAGGGTTTAGGTTGGGATATTGGCCTCCGTGGGTTTGGAACTTGGTTTGGACGAGTGCGTCAAGAGGCTTGAAGTACATGGCAACAAGCTTCGCTCCAATTAATTTCACGGCTGTTTTTCTGAGTGACGGCACATGTTGCCAGTAAGAGATTTGAAGTTACCCTCCGACTTCCAAGACCCCAGAGTTACGTACCTTAGGTACCCGAGGATCGTAAGAGGCTTCTAGAGGTCCCTAGCAAGCTTTATTTTGTATAAGACCTATTTCAAGACGTATTGCTGTGCGAAATGAACGTCCTTTGCAGAAAAAGATGAGATCTTGCCATCTTTTTGCCTTTCCTGTAGACAAGATCGATACCGGACTTGCACTCAGCAACCAGCCAAAACCCAGCTCAGTTTAGTGTTGCTTAGAGGCACAAGGAATCCCTTCTTTCAGGGTTCTGCTCCATGACATTCGGTACTCCTTCCAGAAATGAAGTCTTTGTCCTTGCTTCCCGGGCCGCATTTCGAAGTTCAAGGAGAATTACTGGGATCGGGATGCGCAATTGGGGATGTGCTGAAACTTTCTAAGGCTGCTGCTAAAGAAGAAAAAGTTGTGCAACACCCAGCTGAAACGCATAAGTTTTGTGCAGGACATGTAGCAGCTTCTTGCCCTAAGGGCACCTAGGGATAAAGCTCCGAGTGCACAATTTGCAGGGTTGAGGGTCTAGGTTACCCCATTTTTCATGTAATATTCACAGACATCAGCGCCCATATAGTATTTGGGCTCTGATGTCTTTATATATATATATATGTATATATATATATATCTCCTACTTCCAAGGACGGTAGCACGCACAATGATAGCTATATTATGGATCATGAAAGCCTCTTGTTGAAGTGTCTTGAAACCACTGTGCCTAATCCTCATGAGGGGTGATCCCTAGAATTGCAATCCCTGCAATTATACGATCCTGAAGGGGTGGGTGGTTCAAGGGGGCAGGGTACAAGGGAGCTTTGGGGAACCTTAGGGAACCTTAGGGAAATTTAGGGAGTATAAGGGAATAATCGGGATTACTAGGTTACCTACCCCCCTTGGACCATCCCCCCTTAAGGACATCCGAGTCAAAATCCCTCCCTTCAAGCAACCCCTAGAGTCCAAACCCCAATCCCGTAAAATCGCGCACATCCAACCCTAAACCCAAATCCCCATACAAAGCCCCACGGTTGATACCTAAAATCTTGCATGACCTCCATGCTCACCACAATTCCCAAGGCGAAAGGTAGCGAGGGTAATGAATCACATTCAAATATCAACCGTGCGCAATCCCTCTACACCAGCCCTTGTAAGCCACGAGGCCAAACAAAGCCTTAAAGCCACGAGCTGAAACTATTGAGCTGGTAGTCCCTAGGCTAGACATTAGTTAGGGGTAATGGGCTAGAGGAGATTGGGGTTCAGGGTTTGGGATGTAGAGTTAGGGCTTAGGGCTCGTACGCTTTGCAGGGATGCCGGAGTTTGGGGTTTAGGGTTTGGATTTTGACTTTAGGGGTTGGTCTTGGTGTTTCACTGGGATGTTGGATGTGCAGTTTGGGGTTTAGGGTGTCTCAGTCAGGGGGCACGCTGGTGCTGAAAGCACCCGCGGCGGGCGCCCTGAACCGTATGATCCCACCCCCGCTAGCGCTTCACTCTCGCCTCAGCCTCTACGGGTTTAAGGCTTGTTTGCGCTCCTGTCTTCTTGTGTGTTTTCTGCACCTGTCTAGACCTGGTGGGTGCAAGGTTTGGGCTGGGTCTGGCTCGAGCCCTCTAGTTTTCTTCATATGAGGTCTCTAATCCTTGGATGACTTAAACCTGTTTAGACCAGGCAGGTGCAAGGTTTGGGTGGGCTTGGTCTGGCTCGAGGGTTGGGCTTGGTCCTGGGAGGGCCCTCTGGAGAGTGTCTGGGAGGCCCTACGAGTCCCTTAGTTACGAAGTCAGGGTCTAGGGCTGAACATGAGGCTAGCCGCCTTCACAACTCAGCAAGAACAGTAGGAGCAGTAGCACAGAAATCAAGACCCCTACGGATAGCAACGAATCTATGTGATTAATGTCAAAACCTGCATGACCGGGCGCAGACATATACATGTGTTGTGTATATCTATATATGTATATACACATATATTCAGACACACATATATGTCACATACATACTTATATGTCATACACACATATATATATATATATGTATATACTTATGCGTGTACACGCAAACCCAAGGATAGAGTATACTTTAGGTCATCCAGGAGTTTGTCCATGCGCTGCAGAATGCATAAGACATAGGCCAGCTCTTCCTCGCCTGCTCCACTTCCTCCTTAATGCCAAGGAGGCAGTCGACAGCCACAAGCAGGCTCTCGACCTCTTCCTGCTGGGTTTAAGCTTTACCGCCTTTAGGCTTTAGGGTTTAGGTTTTCTTGGTTGCATGGTTTATGTGGTTTAGGGGTGTGGGGTTCAGAACTTCAGGGCTTACGGAAAGGGTCGGGGCGGCCGCAACGTGATGTGAGATAGAAAAGAGAGCATGTTTGAAGTAACAGAGGCCAGCGGTGCCAGGGGCAAGGTCAGCAGCGAGTCTTAAGTCCGCGCGCACGCGCGGCCGCGGTGCGGCTGTCGACCGAGATGTCGGCTAGCAGCGGCTCCCCAGAACGGCACGCGCGAGTCGATGTCTATGACCTGCAGGTCCGGTTCTGCAGCTTCCTCTCTCAGGGACGCAAAGCGGCCGTCCGCCTTCGATTTGCTCGAGGTCAGCTCCACAGAATGTGGCTTCATATCAGCAGCACTTTATAGGGAGAAACCCAGCTACCGCGGTTGGATGACCTCAGCCCAGGGTCCTGATACATCCCTTTATCTTCCTACTACGTTCTTGGGGTTCCCTGCTTGGGGGTTCCCAATAAATTGTAAAGTCCGTTTATACAGGGCCCTGAAGGGACACTTGGGTAAGAAACCATTTTTCGGAAGTTCGAGGAACTTAGTACTTACTGATGGCAGAATCAGATGGAAAAGGAAGTTGAAGCTACTATGTTGCTTATGGCTTATAGGGTGGTATAAGGAAATACAGGGATAATGGAGAATCAAATGGAAAAGAACATCGAAAATTGCACTGGGATTATAAAGTGGTGTATAGCGATTGCGGATAGGGCTTACCTGTGACCCCAACTACCTACAGCTTAGTCGAGATTACCCCATAATCAGGAAGCATCGAGGTATAACCCATAAACCTGTAGGTAGTTCCTACATCCCAAAAATTTGTAGAATAATGCCCCTTCTGGCTACTTTTTATGATTTGGGGCTATTATTTCACCTACTACTTTTGGACGTCAGGTTACAGGTATTGCCTTAAGCCCTAAACCCTAAACCATGCGGGCTTTTCCACAAGATCTGAGCTGTAAACTCCCGGCGGCACCCCCCCATAAACATCAGCATCGACATCCTGAATCCTAAGTTTAGGGTTCAGGGTTTCTCGAATTCTGAATCCCACATCTGCACTGGATGTAGTCTGAAAGCATGTGCCCCCCGACCTTGAACCCCACCCTGAACCCTAAATCCTATACTATATAGCTACATTGACCCTTTGCGAGCCTTGAACCTCTAGCCACTAAAATCCCGAGGCTAAACCCTACACCCTTAAACACTACCCCTAACCAAGGCACATAATTTCAACATCAAATGAGGCGCTGATGTTGCACAGTAGATGAACCTCCACCTAGACCTCCTCATATAATTATATACTCTCAACTATAGGGCCCAAGAATGCCTACTAATGTCTTCTCGCAGTAATATCCCAATTTCAGGGATTACGGTTCAGGGATCAGGTTCTCAGTTTAGCCTTTGGGGATTACAGGAGGTGGGCATTGTAGGGCTTACCCGAGGTTGCGGATTAGGTACGAGGGTTCGAGGGTTAGGGGCTAAGTAAGGATTTAGGGCTTACGTAGATAAAGTCAATTGAAAGGCTTTGTACCTGACATTTCGGTATCCTGCCTACCCTTTATAAGCCCTCGACGCTCAACCCTAAACCCTACACCCACCCTTCAAGACTCAACCCTGGAGCCGTGAATTCTTCAACTTTGTACACCCTAAACCCTACAGCCCTCAAGTCCTAAGCTCGCATCCCTAAAGGCGCCCTGAAAGCCCGCAGCCCAAACACAGTCAGCCCCGTAGACCCCATCCTCCCCCATCCAATATCCTAGCATGTTACTATAAAAGCGATCACTTCATCATATCTAAATGCAGCACGTCTCCCTTAAACCCTAAATAGTAGTTTTCATGTGATTTTCATTATCCCTGTATATCCCTATATTAATATTACCAGATACTATCCCAATGTTACCCTAGGAAACCTTAGACCCTGAACCCCCCTGGTCGCTGCCTCCTTTTGGCCTTCTCCCCTGGAGAAGGTCTCTGCTAACCGCTGCGCAACACTGGCAGCAAAGCTTGAGGGCGTTAGGGCTAGCAGGCGTTAGGCTTAAGGTTTAATATTCAGGGTTTAGGGTTTATTTAGGGTGGGAGTTTGTTGATGGTTCAAGTTTACGCTCCCTTTAAGTAATTGGGCACATCAGGGATACGTGTCGCTCAAGCTGAATAAACCCTTGCAGCTCGCTCAGCATCAGCCAGGGAGAAAGGTCTAGGATTTAGGATTTAGGGTTTAGGGCCCTCGATGACGTCAGGATCCAAGGGTTGTCCCGGGGCTTGATCACAGGCCAGTAGCCCTGGGGCTGTCAGTTTATCAGTGTTAGACCTACTTTGGACCAAAGTCCATGCATAGAACCTACTTTGAGCCATTTGCAGCTTTGGGAGTATGGCCATACTTTAGGTTTGTGCAGTATTGCTAGAACGAGGACACTGCATAACTACAACTTGAACTATGAATTGTCGAAAGGCCCCGCGAATCATCTGGGACTGGCTGGCTTCACCCTACATGTTGAAGCCTTCGCTCTCTAAGCAACCAAGAATACAAATTGTGGCCTTGATTGCTCCAGGGCAAAACGAACGAGGACCCTATGACTCTCATCTAACTCTCAACGGGTCCTTCTTAACATAAGGCTCAAAATAGCCCAAAAGCCTAGTATAGTATGGTCTTTGGGCCCAAAAGCCTTATATTATGAGTCCTTAGAGCCTTAGGCTTATGTAGTGAGAAATCCTAAGCCCTAACCTCTGAACCCTTTGGCACTCCACTTAGCCGCGCCAGCAGCTAGGTTAGACGTAAGTACGTGGCACTTAGCACCCCTACTTAGGGTTAACCCTCAGGTACCTATAATAGAAATATAAGGGAATCCCAAAGGGTTAAGGGTCTAAGGTCCAAGCTAGGTCCCAAGGAGGTAAGACAGTTACCAGAAGAATGGCTGCTGCTGACAACGACTGAGGGTTTAGGGTCTATGGTAAAAAAATTAGGACGAATAATGAGACTACGAACAAGATTACGAAAAAGAATCAGAAGGATAAGAAGACGCTTCTAACAAAATCTGTCCAACGAGAAGAACATGTCTATGGCCCAGGACGGGGTCCATGCTTCAGAACTGCTTTATGACCACTATATAACCCCTATATAGTTTTGTAGTTTCCATTTTCTTTTCCATTATCCCTATGTAACCCCCATATGTAACCCCTATATAACCCCTATAAGAGGCTCAAAAGCGGTTGCAGCCCCAAAAGGGATTGTGATTAGATAATCCCGGACCTCCCCAGGGTTCAGGTTTTAGGGTTTAGGGTTTAGGGTTTAGGGTTTAGGGTTTAGGGGTAGGCTACTGGGCTATACAGCTGTAGGGTTTATAGAACCTAGAACCCATTATTAAGGTAACTGGAGCCCTAGGGTAAGTAACAGCATCTCAGAATCCTATAGAATTCCAACAGGAGGCCATGCTAACATGGAACCCAAGGTATCTAAGGGTCCAAGGACCCAAATAATAGGGTCTTAGGGCCCAAATACAACAATATCAATGGTATTCAGGCCCTAAAGCACTATTATTTGTGTCCCTGGACCCTTAGGGCAATGTACCCCAAACGTAAAACGGTCTCGATTGCACCCTCCTTGGGCTCCACATATGATATGGTCTAGGTGACCGTACAACCTGAGAGCTGTGACCTGTATTACCCAAACATCTCCCATGACAAATGACGCAGCCTACGCTCCATGCCCTTGTCTTCCAAAATCCGCCGCGCACAAATCCAAAGCTTGGGTACTGCCCCCCCTCAGTAACAGTTGGATAATAGTTATAATATGCTTACATCTAGCCCTTAATAGGACCCCGAATAGACTGTTACTGGGTGGGGGCAGTACCCAATCCAAAGCATTCAAAGCATTCATGTACCGAGCCAACCACCTAAACCCTAATCCCTAAACGGTTTAGGGTTTAGGGTTTAGGGTTCCCAAATCAAAGTCCCTGATGTAGAAGCCCGAGTAGGGGCTTAGGTTTCAGGGTCAAAGGAAAAGAACATGGAAAATTGCGTCCATTTAGGGGTATATGGGGATTGATGTGGGCCTACATGATTGGAACAGAGCCCTGGTGCATCTTTAAAACAAACTTGTCAAACCATAGCTGCGCAGGGGCTACAAGAGAACTAGGTTTGCCATATATTCCGGCCTAAACCAACGCTCGAATTCTTACCTGAACCCCCGCTTACCTATAGCTTAAAGCCACTCCCCCCTTAATTAATAGGTCCTTGATATACCTGCCGTAGTCCCTTGGGTAACCCATTACTGCGTAAGAAATTGGCCCCACCCTACACCTTCAACCATAACCCCTGGTACCCATTATGGGTGGGGGATTCACGCGACCTACAGCTTTGTAGGTTTACAGGTTTAAGCTACTAATTCCAGGGTTTGCAGTAGGTGAGTGGGGTTGAAGGCAGCCCGAACCCTGGTTTAGGGTTTAGGGTTTTTAGGGTGGCCCTAGAACCCCTGGAGGCCTCACCACCTCGCTTTTGTCACCCTTTGTGGCAGCAGCCAAGGCCTCCACTGCCTCTCGCATCCGGCAAGAGCTAGGGCTTTCAGGGGTTTAGGGTATAGGGTTTAGGGTATAGGGTTTGGGGTGTAGGGTACCGCCCCCACCCAGAAACAGTCCATAATCGGGTTAACATTAAGTGCTTGCTATGTTCATATTTCAGAATTATCCGGCTAATGTTACGGGGCAATATCCAATGCTGTATATAGGGTTTAGGAACTAGCTTGTAGTGCTTAAGGTTTCGGGATTTAGGGTTCAGGATTTGGGCTCCGTGTTTTGGACGCAGGGTTTGGGTCTATAGGCTTAGGCTGTGATGGTGGGGGATGATTTCGGGTTGACAGCTTACGCTTGGGTTTTGCGGAAAGGGGCACACTAATTGAGGGACCATAGGCACGAGGAAGGAGACTAGTGACTATGCGAATCCTGAATTGGGAATACGTAGGGGTTGTCTTGAATAACTCCTATAGTATATGTCTCTACTGAAGGCCTGCTGCCTGATCTGTTGGAATCCATGCTTTTTCAGGGTATGAGTTTCACCTAGGTTACCACACGGGCTTGGGGACTTACTGGACTCACTGCTTCAAGGTCCTGAGATCACAGCGCTTCACTAAACCCTAAGCCCTAAGAACTAACCCTGATCTTGGGCTGTAGAGATGTCTGGTTTTCCTTGGTTAAGCACTGCAAGCTGGTTGGATGTTGTGTGGCTAAGAGGATTTGAGGGTTTAAGAATGTTTGCCCGTCGGATTTCACAGATTTGGGCTTTCCGGCCTAAACCTTAAACCCTAAACCCTAATTTGGGGTTTTTTTTTGTGGACTGGGGGCAGCATGCGCATCGGTTTGGTTGCTGGCAGCTTACTATGAACCACCTGGAACCCCAAACCTGAAACAGTAACCACCAACTATCTCCCACCCTAAGGGTCCATGTACTCAGTAATTGGGTACGTGGGGTTTTGGTTATAGTATTTATGGTAGGTACTTGGACCCTTAGGGCCAAGGCATTCAACTTGCATGACAGATCACGACCAATGAGATGATTTTCTCAAAGCTGCAGCCTTGACCTAATCTGGGGCTTACAGGGTTCAGGGGTTTGGGGGTTTAGGGTTTAGGGGCTAGGGTTTAGGGGTTTAGGGTTTAGGGCTTCCCAAAGGGGCCCTGCCCTGTAGCTATACAGTAGATGGGGATTTCCCCAAATTAGGGGTAGCTTGTTTGCGGGTCACCATAATAAGGACTATGATATTTTGGGGGACCCCTATTTTGGGAAACTGCCATATATACTTCGGGCCCAATAAGGTTCCCTTATCAACATATTGGGGTCCAAGTATGTCCCTAGGGATCCCAAAATGGCCCACAGACTTTAGGGCCAATGTAAGTATTATTGGTTAACTGGGATCCCTAGGGTATACTAACTATATGTACCTACCCTAAACCCTAGACCCTAACTCATGTACCATGTATATGTATGTATGTACATATATATATGTATACATATATATATATATGTGAGCTACATGAACCCTTTGCGTCTGTCTCAGCATCGCTGGTTATCCATGCAGTGACTGCCTGTTTACCCTTCCATTGTGCTTCGGCTGGGTTGCTGTTAGGGAACCCAGATTAAGTTACTACAAAGAAACCCTGGTTTTGTTTAACTGAATTCGAGGCCCTTAACAGCAACCCAGAAGAATGACGCTGCCTGACCGAGTATGTCCTCCCCGCGAAGGGAATGATGCGTCACTGGATATGTCAATGTGGGCAGAAATCTGCGCATCATACTGCAAGCTCATATCCACGGTACATCGCAGGTAGCGCCATATGCCTCAAAAGATGAATCACCCTCTCTAATCTCCAATGAACACGCGAAGCAATCTGCGACACGGAAACCAAAATGTCCAGGGGACTGATTGCCCAACGACGTTAGGCAGCGCACTTCTGACTGCGCCTCTCGCAATGCGGAAGCATATAGTCCCCCTTAAGTAGATAAAATATGGCTTTGGGTATGTTGTAATAAGATCCCCATATACGCCATATTCTATTTACTTAAGGGGGACTGTACCCGTCTGCTGCCTTGTCCGCACCACTCCAAAACCCAAAATCCAAACCCCCTACGGCCCCGACGCCCGGGACCCCAACCCGAAACGCAGGATCCCTGAACCAGGGATTATATAGGGTAACATAGGGTAATATTGGATTTATATGGGGTACTATGGGGATTACAGGGTAATATAGGGTAGTATTGGGATTATGTACTAAACCCTCGAAGTAGTGCTCTGGGATCTCTGCGGCGAGAGCCTTGACCTTTGAGTAATGCTGGACATGATATGAGAATGTCTGAAAAAGTGCAGAACAACGGTACCCAAGAAATCCGAAAGATCTGCACACGGGATACGAACATAGTCCCGAAGGTCCATGTAGCTATGGAGTATATTCATAGAACCCAAGAAGGATCCAGATAACTACTGTAAGGGTCAAGTACCTACTGTATTGCTATATGGAGCATTTTGGAGTTTAGGTTTTTAGAAACTCCGAACCTCAAAGCTAGGGTTTAGGGTTTAGGGTTTGGGGACTATACACTACCAAGATAACCAGCAACCCAGAGGTTCCCAGTACCCAATAAATGTATACTTGGGTTTGTGTAGGGTTTAGGGCTTAGGGTTTAGGGTTTTGGCGATTACATGCATGGGTCATGGGTCATGGGTAATATGCTTTGGGGAAACGGGTCTAGGGTAATTGAAAGATGACAGTAAAGGGTTTGGGGTGAGTATATGATTGTTTGCTACTTGAAGCCATAAGGGCAATACAACACCTTGCAAAGTGCATGCTTCAAGTCCCCGAACATGCGGTTGACGGAAGAAACCCTAATCCCTAAACCCTAAACTTAAGCCCTAAATCCAACCCTAAACCCTTCATCGGGTTCAGGGATTTCAGCGTAGTGCAGACTTGGGGTCCTCTCAAAACGAGCCTCATAAGATTCCTCGTAGGGGCCCATATCCCTGGAGCCACACGAAGTTTTGTAGTTTGGGGAAAGCCCTTGTGGGTGGTTAGTAGGGAATATGGGAATATAATCCCTACATGATATACTCCCTCAGTCCCTTCTAAGCCGCTGTGAGCCCCATGTCCTGTTTCAACCTTCAACCCTAAACCCTAAACCCCAAACCCTGAACCCTAAACCCTAAACCCTGTAAACCTCAAACCGCCTTGACGCTGCCCTTGGGGTTGTCCTTGTACAGTGCTAGCGCCTAACAGCCAGGTATCTCGCTTCTTTGGGCTAAGGGTTTAGGGTCCAGGGTGGGAGGACCCAAATACCCAATAATTGGGTCTTTTTAAAAGGGATATAAAGGTCTATATACGGACTTATAGTTAGGGTTTAGGGTTTAGGCTTTGTTGACAGGTTTGAGCTAAGTATATAAGCTATAGTCTGAACTCCCAGTATCCCCCTAATAACCTCTACAGTAGTCCGCTAGTGAGAATCCCCTATAAAACACCCTTTAATAGGAAGTTTAGCCTGTAGCTCATATGATTATTAGGTACTTGGACCCTTAGGGGTTGAGTTTGTGGGCTTAGGGTTTAGGAGGTCGAAGATCCGGAGCTTCTAGATTCAGGCGTAACGCGGTTTGGGGTTCAGGGTTTTAGGGTTTAGGGTTCAGGATTGCGGGTTTAGGGTTCAGGGTTTAGGGACAACCTACTTTCAAAAGGAATGCCGGAGATACCGAAGACAATGGTTGGGCTTTTAGTGCTCCTGGTTCCACAAACATACACCAGTTGGGCTGCAAATGCCTTAATATGCCTTAATAACTTGCACAGACGCATACTCTCGCGAGTGTAATCAGAGGGCATGCTAGCTATATAGCGGCCGCGACGCCATGACACCATACATGAAGCTGACTATAGTTCGGTTCTTTCATTCTCGCCCCTTGTTTCTCGTCAGGCATGAGTTTGCTTCCCCAAGTCCACCCTAAGCCCAGTAACCTGCCCCATAACTCCCTCACATCCTACACATCGCACACCTCGCTAGGTCTGAACCATAAGCTCGGAACCCTCACTATTGCAGATACCTGCAAATAAGGGAATTAGGGTGATAATCAAGCTGGAAAAGAAAACGGACAATGAAATGGAAACTGGGATTACATAAGATTGAAAGATAAGGAGGATCTTTGCCAGCATTGTGGTCCTAAGTTCCTTGTTCATTTATGGTGTAGCGCACTTGAAACAGATCACAATTCCCAATTTCAAAATCCGATTCGAGATTTTGTGGTTAATTCTTTTTCGATTGCAAGAGACGAAATATAGGATCCCATTTACCTACATAGAAAAGCTCCCAATGTCAAATGAGATTCCCTCTCGGTTCTATTAATGAATAATGTTTTGACGGTCAGAACAAATCCATGCAACGGAGGAGATCCGCAATTTCACTAATTTCTAGTTCGATGTTGTAAACGCGGATTCCTTAACAGCAATACAAAGTTCAGCAAATAAAGGAGACCCGTAATCTGGGCTAGATTTCCATCAGATTGCCTCTAACATAGAATACCTAAATTCACAGTGCAAGGGATCCTAATTGGCCTCTTTGAAAAGAATCCCTGCCCCTTCAACAATAACCTTCCGGGACCTTCCTATCAAAGCGGATGCTGTCGATGAAGATGCGCATGCCAAGCTTGGAGTGTTGAGGCGAATTTTGGCGGGTGGTACTATGACTCCGGAGAAAGCAGCGAGGCATAAGCGCCAAGATGACAACCCGCTGTGTTCGTGTGGGATGGGTATGGAGAATGTTGAGGGCGTATCTTGGGAATGTCTGGAGTGCGCGGAAGAGCGCAACGCGGTGATTTCGCAGTTGACTGTGAGGGTTGAGGACTTGCCTGTTTGTTTCCGCTATGCTGCTGTTGTTCCACGGGATTTTTTGTTGTCAGATGATGAAATTCGACTGGTGCAAATTTTCCAGGTGAAAATCTGGCAGCACCACCTCATTCCCTGGTATTCCGGCGGTGATCCTGAGCACATGGCACGGGTTCAGCATCAGTGGTCATCTTCTCGCACCCCTTGGGCCGGGAGGCTTTTGGTGCAGGCTGGGCGGGAAACATACAGCCCTGGCGAAACAGGCGCGGCTGAAAATCACTAGGCGACCATGTGCAAACCATCGGGGTGCAAATGTGGAGAGGGAATTCTTTTATTCCAACGATAACCGCCTAGATGAGTTGGAGAGGGAGCTCAACATTAAGCACAATGCGCGCAAACACCTCCTGCATTGGAACCGGCGCACCTGGAAGGACATAGGTTCTGTGGAGGAAGGATGGTTGCCGTGCCTACGATGTAGGCGCACGTGGAGGTGGAAACACGGAGTCACCAACATGCCGCGGTCGCGTTGCACAGGCAATGCTGGCATGGCTTCGGCTGTGAGGAGGATATGTCAAAAACACCTTTGTCCCGGTGGTCTCAGGCCAAAAATCTTGCGGCAAGATGTGATCCTGCAGTTGTTTTTACGGATGTGCCGTCTGGAGCGTCGATCACACGTGCAAGTGTTGGTTGACTCTTTCATGTCACAAGCTGGGCTGCTGTGGTTGCCTTCGCTCTTCCAAACACCAACTTCGGGGATCTTCGGGGTTTCTGGTGTTTCTGCATGGCATATTTACTAGAATGATTGGGGGCGTGAGCCATTTATGAAGGGAAAAACATCATTTGGGCCAGGAATGGCCCGGATCCGTACATCTTGCTCTGTAGGCTTGTCAAATCCATATCTCGATTCATAAATCCTATTGAATGCCCGCTATGGATTTGAACCCGAAACCCTAAATCTCACATTCACCCAGCCTCCCTCGCAGCCTTGGTGCCGGCACCACGCGACTCCTCCGGCGAATCGACGGATTGAAGTTCGGGCTGTAAAGCTTAGGGTATACAGTTTTAAGTCCCAAGGGCGAAGAGGATTTTGTTTTGGGTTCAGGAAAGCCTAAGGTTTGAGGTTTAGCTCTGTGAGGTGTAGTGCGTCAGTTGGTATAAAAGCAAACAAACCTTCGCAGCATGTGTATACGTGTCGTCGGCTTTCGAACACATGAGCTCGTTTTAATCGCTCGAATTGATTCGGCCGAATACATCTCCGGGCTTTGTTTTTAATGTTTGACGCTGTATGCTTACAAGGGGCACAAAACAAAAACACCTTACCGGTGACCTTTAGGACATGATCTTTAGATGTCTTTACATGCATGCCGATCAACATGTACAAAGAAGCCCACACAAGTTTCAAAATGGTGCAACATGAAGGGTTCCAAGTAAAGGCTAGTTTGGAGGCTAGGTGTGCTGTTGAAAGGCGTGAGAGAAGGACTCTCAAATCCGTACGCTTGAAGGCGACGAGCTTGGGATGGCTGCTGCACAAACTGCAAACGTCTGCTAAACAAGCCCTCTACCCTACCAGTGGCTTGTGGAATTGCTAGCACAGGATGGCAATAGACATGGGTTCCAACGGGGAAATTCGTGGCCACTGTACCTGGTAAATGGATGCCAAACTCTCCAGAAATGCAGGTCCTCGTACGCACCGTACGCCTTGGCTACCATGATCTCTGCCTCCGCCTTCAAGCCCTGCCGACTTTGGGAACCCGCTGGGTACGGTCCAGGGCTTCAAGGGGCTTTACTGGTGACGATTATGGAAGTCACCATACCTCTGGGTCATTAGACACAGGAACAGCTTGAATAAAAAATTGATTTTGTCCTTGTTGCTCTCGCGCGACTATTCCTGCAAAAGTACTCCAGACACACCGCTCCAGCCCATACGAGTAGTTGTCGTGACGTCCTTTCAGCTTGGGCGGCTGCTGTCCTCACGCCACCGAAGTAGAACAAAAAGGAAGCCAACAACTACCACACAATCTGCGAACCCCTCCCGGGATACAGCGAACTTAAGTCGAAACCCGTCATGTATCTTCAGAGCCTCAAGTTACATTGCAGCACCAGCGGTATGAAGTGGAGCGACGACAATCATGAAGCGAACCCTTTTTTTTGAACATGAACATGTACCCTGTTGCCAATCTTTCTGACATGTCTTTATGACGTATCGCATTGCGATCCTGATCAATGATGCTAGGGTGTAAGCGTGAAAGCACCACAAACGAGCAACAACGTAATCGAGGCAACTGAGCTTTCTTTGTGCATGTGTGGACCAGTTGTCTGATGCAGGGATCACATAACCAGTGAAGCCGTCAGACAAGCCCTGCGCATTTCGGCTTGTGTGGGTCTCCTCATTGTTGATCTGTGTGCTGTTACGGCGCGAATCACATTTGTTGCAGGCAGGTCGGACACGGGACACGATAAATCGAGCGACCATTCGCAAGTCATCATGGGCGAATGCAAACTATCCATATCCTGACCTTGACATCAAAAGGAAACTGGTCCGCCTCTGATATCGTTCCCTGAGTTCACAATGCGTTTACTAGTCCCGTCTTTTCCTCGTAGTTACGCTTTAAAAATTGAGAGCGGCAACAAAACTACAGCGAAAGTAAACCCCAGCCATCAGGACGATGGTTCTTCTTCGGCTCAAGCCACCAGGACGCTTAATCGTAGGGGGGTCAATTATTGACGTCCCCCTATTTAGGGAAACTACTGGTTGGGTTCGGGTGTCTGGGCCTCAGAGTCTACGAGATGATGGGTGCGGTTTAGCGTGAAGGTCTAGGGTTTTGGGTACAGGGCAATCGTAAGGAAAACTCAAGCCTTGTAGGTTCCAAGTGGGGGCCCGCTCCTTGGAGCTTCATTGCAATCTTCTCCATTGCGGTGCATAATTAGGGAACTTCCCCATCCTATGACGGCACGCTATTCGCAATGCTTGCTTTTGGGGTGGGAGTGGTCGAGCGGCATCATCAATTTAGGGAACGGGGAGGGTTTACAGCGGAGAGGCGCTCCCCTAAACCCCTAAACCCTAAACCCCAAACCGTAAACCCTAACCTCTCCCCTCCCCCTTCCCCCCCCCTTTACCGCCACATTTTGTTTTGGAAGACCGCCACACGCAGAGCTTGGAGCCGTCGCCACACCTATGTAGCCAGCCAGAATGAAAGTTCATGCTAGTGGGACACCCTTTTGGGGGGGTCCCCAGAATAAGGACTATATAGTATAAAACAGAGTATTTTAACTATATACTGTATTATATACATAATTATATAATGTATATATATATATATCAAGTATATATAGTATATTAAAGTATTTTGGGCATTGCACAGACAACTAAATAGCCATACCTTGGAAGCTGTTCTTTTGCAGGAAAGTACCTTCCCTCGCCTGATATTCAAGAACCGCACCCCACCCCCCTAACATTAAAGATTCCCGGTAGATTAAAATATGCCAGAATGATATATTTCATTTTGGGGGTGCGGGATTGTATCTCTGCTGGTGTTGAGGGATCCTGACTGAGATTATAGAGACTCGGATTCTAATTCATGTCCAAATGGCAAAGGAGTTCCACTCCCATAAGCAAGCATGGAACCAGGAGCTGGGTCCTTTTTAAACTCACCTAGGCTTTATAGGGTTTAGGGATAAAGGGCTTAGATTGTTGAAGGACCCATACGGACTTTCATGTGTCTTAGGGAAGGTAAGGCAGAGAGATATACTCCCTCAGTGGCTGCAGAGCGTGACAGGGTGATCTCACCAGCTACAGTCTGGACATCTGCGGCACAAGGGCTTAGGATAATACGAGGAGGTTGGTAACCCCAACGGCGAAATCTACGACGCTATCAGAGTTCTATGATAGCTGTATGGTCCTGCTTTCTTAATTTTTGGAGCCCAAACCATAATTTTGGAGCCATACCAGTCCTGAAATCACGACACGAGCCGAACCCCACATCTCCGGTACCCGTCATCTTGATGAGCTCTCCTCTATTGAGGAGATCTATTCGAACTATAGCAAGATGTCCCATATAATTAATGCAGAATCAAATGGGGAAATTGAAAAGTACATGGAAACTGGGATTGAATAGGGGATTATGGGGATTAATTTCTCCTATATGATTAATGGACATGGGCTCCTACTAGGGAATATATTCAGGGCTACACTAGACTTCCAAAAGTACCCCCCGTCTCGACCTTTAACGGTTCCTTGGCCCTCGGCAAGCCTAATGCTGACGGTAGCTCACGTGGACTAAACCCTAAAGCCTAAACCATAAACCCAAACCCTGAACCGCTTCGATGCTTGCTTGTTTGGATAAAGGAAGCCCATGTTGAGATTTCGCAGTAGAAAGCCTTCGGATCCCCTTATAATCCCCATTCAGGGTTTAGGCTGTATCCCAAAAGTCCCTGTGGGTAGGGGTTCGGAGAGGGGGCTCGTCTCCGGAGCACAGCAATCCAGCTACTAGAGGTTGTGGGCGCTCTCCCTCTTCTGAGGGACCAATACACACCAATCATATACTCTGTGTCCCTTATACAAGTAATCCCTACTTACGGTAGGTTTATGGGAGTATATGATAACCATATACTTTGGACAGTCAGGGTTAGGGTTGAGGTTTAGAATTTCGGGTCTAGTTTTGCACTCAAACTTCCAGTCGCCTCTGACTTAGTTTTGCAGGGACAGGATGGAGATTGCAGTTGACTTTCTCGGACTGCTTCTGGGTTGCTGCCAAGGAACTTAAATTAAGTTACCATATGACGGTTATATAGTAACTAATACGGTTTCCTTACTCTAGTAACTTACCCTAAGGGTCCAAGTATCTAATAACCATATACTTACCCAAAACCATTACTATAATTCCTACTACCCAAATCCCAAGTACCTGACTATTGGGTACATGGACCCTCTGGGTTACTTTAAGTTCCCTAACAGCAACTTAGGCCTGTATTGCTACGGGTGTGTTTACCCCACCGGGCTGGTTTAGGGATTTAGGGTTTAGGGGTTTAGGTTTTAGGGGTTTAGGGTTTGGGGAGACCCTGCAGAATCCCAAAAGTCACTGCAATCAACTGCCCCGTTACATCCCAAGGACCAGGGAGATGGAAAATGATGAGCAGACATCGTTATGGGCTCACGTGACCCTAAACCTGAACCTTAGGCCTAAACCCTAAGCCCTAAACCCTAAGCCCTAAACCCTAAGCCCTAAACTAAGCATATACCCTAAACTTCAAACCATAGGGATGCACACGAGGTAGGACGTAGATTCATGGTCCCCCCCCAAGTGGGCGGCCAATGTCTAAAATGATCCCATGCGGGGAGCATTTGGGGTTAGGGTTTAGGGTTCAGGGTATAAACCCTGAACCCTAAATCCTAAATAGTTTCCATTTTCTGTTCCATTATCCCCATATAACCCCAATATAACCCTAATATTCCGATGGGTTTAGGGTTTAGGTCCGCCAAGCAGGCTTGCGAAAATTCAAGTTCTGTAAGCCTACACTTTCCGCAACCATCAGATGATATGTCACATGCCCCAAAGTCCGACTCTAGACCTTGTAGTCCCTTTTAGGGTTTAGGGACCCAGTACTGTGGACCCCCGACATTGTTCAACCTAAGAGCCCATTATTCAGCTTGATGCAACTTGAGCGCGAAACATGAGTTCTAAGCTAATTATGAGCAGCAGCTACTCGAAGCCCTTGCGGTTTAGCGTTTCAGGTTGAGGGTTGAGCGTTTAATTGCTAGCTTGAGTCTCTCCACTAAGACCTACATCCCGGATTGAGACCGACCCTCAGATACTACAGTTCTTATTATAGGGACCCATAAAAAGGTACCCCTAATCATGGGAAACCCCCATGTCTCCCCATGCCCTGAGCTCTTGTAGACTTAAATCCCTAAACCATACCCCTTCTCGAGCTTCAAACTCTTGCCGAGGGTGCTGCATGCTAGTATTGAGGGATCTAGGCTTCGGAAGCTAATTCATACAGAACAGGGTTTAGGGTTTGAGGGTTTAGCTCAACAATGCTCCAGCTAGATGGTAGTTTCCACGAATAGGGAGACCTCAATATAGACCCCAAATGCTATAATCCGCCCCAATAAAATATTCCCAATTTTGGGCAACTCCCATATGGGTGGTTGTCAAAATTATGGTCCCTTTTTTGGGTACCCTAAATACCAGGTGCCGTATTCTAATTGGGATCCAAAAAGGGACTATAATTTTGACAACCCTAAACCCTAAACCCACATAATATATTTGTTTCCAGGGATCCAAAAAGGGGCCATAATTGTGACAACTACCCATATGTTTTTCAAAGCTTGGCTTCGGGCGTGCGCCTACAAGCTGACCCCCTAAATGACCGTATACCCGAAAACCCTAAGCCTATAGTCCCTCTTAAGTAGAGAGAGTATGGCTTTGGATATATTATACTAAGATCCCCATGTACCCCATATTCTATCTACTTAAGGGGGACTATAAACCCTAAACCGCTTCGATGCCAGCATCAACCTCTTACAGCTGTGACAGTGGGAAGCCTGAACCTTAAAACTTCCTGGGGTTTGGTAGTGAAGTGAATAAGGGAATATATGGGTAGTTCCGTACCATTTTTGGTACTTCTAAATATTAGGTGCCGTATTATAACGTATAGCCAAAACGGGCCAATAATTTTGAGAACAGCCCATATCATATGGGGAGTGTCTTCGCTTATTCCCTACTAGGAACCAGTAAGTAAGTTGTTAGGGTTTAGGGTAAAAATTCATGGAACTCAGTACCTACTTATAACTGAGCTTCTAGAACCCTACTCATAACCTCCCTCAATGGCCTTGAAAGGGGTACCCCGGATTATCGGTAGGGTTCTAACCCCAGCTACAAGTTGCTCTTAAGTCCCATGAGCCTCGAAGCCCTAAGCCCTAAACCCTAAACCCTAAAAATGTTGGGGAATCCGTCCTTCCTACAAATTCCACATGAGTAGTGTTTTTTTGGTGGTTGAACCTAGTAAGATTATATTCCTTATGTAAAATAGAATACCCAAAAAGGAGGATAGAATCTTACTCTATATTGGGGCCCATAGTATCCCCAAATAAAATACTACTCACATGCTGTTCATATTAAGAATCCTGCATCAACTTGGTATACTACAGTACCATAATTCCCAGTCTATAAAGTGCTTAGGGTCATGCAGGAAGTGCCTAGTGTCATGCAGGATTTTTAGTATCCACCATAGGTAACCGTTCGGAAGCTAGAATATGTGAAATATGTACAAGCAGAATGAAACAGTTGGTGTATGTATGGCTTCAAAAAGCAGCCCACCTGGTCGTTCAAAGAGACCGCAAGCTCCTGCGCGTCCTGGCGCCCAAGATCCAAACCCTGAAGATCATCTCTATAATTCCCAATACGAGCTACATGTCAATGTTCCCTACAGAATTTCATCTGCAAGGTTTTCTTGTTAAGGATTAGGGATTATACTAAACTACACGAGGGAACCGCATTGAGGGTCCGTTAGTTAATCGGGCGAGAATTGACAGTAGCTTATATAAGCAGCTGGGAAGCTTGCTCATAAAGAGTAAAATAATAATAATAAAAAAAAAAGGGGGCGGGTGGCTATCGTTTTGCAGGGTTTTGGCACACTGCGGTGTTCATACCTCTCGTTTTAGAGTGCTTTGCCCGATCCCTCACCTGGATGCCCCACATCTTTGCTTTTGGATGGGACCCTTATAGGTCGCCCATTTCGGGGTATCGCTGTTGGGGGGGCTATCGTTTTACGAGGGTTCCGTTCATACCTGGATGTTTCTATCACTGCCCGACCTTCGCTCCTACACGATAATACAGGCGGTCGCCCATATCAACCCAGTTTCCATTTGATTTTCCGTTCTTCTCCATTGGTAAATAGCCCTGTCTACCCTTACACACAATTAGACAAATCCTGTTCATAAATTGCTTTTCTGGAAATTGATTTCCCTTCTTTTTTTGTCTGTGTCGACCTGGAGGATCCCCCTATGACCGGTTTAGGGTTCAGGGTTTAGGGTTTCCATACCTAAGACCTAGACCCCTCTCTATCCCTAAGGGGTCCAAGGACGCAAATAATATGGCTTTAGGGCCCAAATACTATGTCATTAATGGTATTTGGGCCCTGAATTCCTATTATTTGGATCCTTGGACCCTTAGGGTATGTGTATACACATAAATGTACATCCCTTGATTTTGACCTCTATGCTATGCAAGCTGCGGGTCCTTTGCAGCCTCAACAGCATGTCCTGCTTTGTCCTTGCCAGAAGGAGGGTTTAGGGCTTTGGGATCGGGGCTCAGTGTTTAGGGATTATAGGGTTTAGGGTTTAGGGTTTAGGGACATTACCCCGGTATTAGAGTCAATTGGACAATAAAAGCTGGCAATACTGGGGTAAGGGCATGCCCAGTGTATCGAGGGTTGACCTTTTGATCTTAATATTTTGTATTGTACTGCCGCAATAAATTCAAGGATACCCACTGGGAATACCCACTGGGAGGGGAAGGCCAAGCAGCACTTTCGAATCCGGCATGCGGAGGGCCTGTCTTAGTTTGCGTATAGAGTATCTTCAAATTAAGTATGGTGCAAGGGGACGCCTGAAGATTGAGGGCTGTCATTCCCCCGCTCAATGTGCTAAGCGGGCGCTTGGGCCTTAATTACTCCCTAAAAGTCCAAGGACTCAAACATTAGAGCTATAGGTCTCAAATACCATTCAGAGCATAGCATTTGGACCTGAACCCCATGTTTTGCGTCCTTGCAGCGTTAAGGTACTTCGCGAGGACATTGCACTCATATATCACAACCTGCCTTCAACACAGGAGGCAAAGGGCTCAGGCTTTAGGCAGAGCTCTTGGGTTTTGGGTTGCAACTTCTAGGCGAACCTGTAGGGTTTACGGTTTCGCGTTTTAGGCAAGCCTTTAGGGTTTGGGGTTTTCGGCAAAGCATGTAGAAGGGCAACCTCCCCTTTCGACCGGACTCCTGCGTGATGTTCGCGTCCACCACGGTTTCCTAACCCGAAGGGTCCATGTAGCCAAATAATATTGATTTGCATCTGGGAACCCCAACCTTTAGCATTGCGCATATACTGTATGCACTCTAGAGCCTGAACCCTAAATCCTAAACATGCATTTACTCGTGTCTGTATGTACGAAAGAGCTACATGGACCCTTTGGGGAGCTGCACAGGGCTGTCACGGCTTGGGGGCGTCGAGGCATGAACTACGCGGCTTAGAATTTCAGGTTCTTTCGTGTTGAATGCAATTCCTAAGGGTCCAAGGACCCAAATAATAGGGTTTTAGGGCCCCAATACTATGATATTAATGGTATTTGGGCCCTAAATTCCTATTATTTGGGTCCTTGGACCCTTAGGGTATTATAGGGTCCTTATGAAACCAACATGGGAGAACATATTTAGATATCACAAAGGCCAACCCAGTTATTGGTATTTCGGAAGTCTTAGTAAGTGTTTTCGTTCAAGGTTCAAGCAGGGCTTAGGGCTCAGGGCTGAAGGTTTACTTCGTGGGTCTCTGGGGCTACCAACAGATTATGGAACCTTCTTGTACGAGAACGAGGGTTTCATTTAGGCTAATAACGCCGCCCAAGCCAGGACCTCAAAAGTGGCTGAAATAGACATGCAAAGCCCACTTAAAAGGTAATGGGCCAACATACATTGTTAGTTTGGGTGGGTTTAGGTGTCCTCGACACGTGACAGGGGAACCTCTGATCTTGACCGTAATGAAACGTATGAACCCTAGACGGTGCCTGGTACTTGTTCTTTTCGCTTCGCTATGAGCCCGAGGGGTCAATGTTCCAGCTACTTCTGTGTAAAAACGTTCTGAGTCAGGCTCTGGGAGAAAAAGAGTATCCTGTTCCATCATTGCAAGTCGTTAGACCTTTCGCAGCGGGGCCACAGGGCCGTGTGCTTGCAGCATGAGCTGCAGATGCGTCTGAGCATTGATGATGCGGAGAAGTCATCCAACGTCTCCCAGGACCACACGTCACCGATGATCGCTGCATGCTTGAAGGAAAGGTCAGTAGGGCAGGTAATCCATGCACCTTCAGCCACCGAATGATCTTCTCTGCAGCGGCTGACGTGCGGAAGCCATTCTTGACTATGATGGCAGGGGGGCGTAGTAAGTATACTTGTACCCCATATAGGCCAGGATGTGAACCCTGCACTGAAGCTATAGTATATTCCTTAAAGGTTTATCTACATACAGACATACATGCATGCATACAATTGTACATGCGTACATGTGTACATGCGCACATACATACATTAATAAATCCATGCATACCTGCATACATACGATCTAAGCTTAGGGATGAAAACAAACTCTCTCGTTTTCCAGTAGGGGTCATTAGGGACCATGAAGACATATCGGAAAATACAGAGACTACATCGAAATCGCCTCAAGGATTGCAAGGATTAATCTCAAGCTCCCATACCATCTTGCCTTACTTAGTCTATACACCTAGTCCCTGCATTGTCCGAACGGCCGCCAGCAAAGCCTTTGTCTGTCCCGCTTAGCTTAAAATTGAAAGGGTTTAGGGTTTAGGTTATCTTTCCCTGCCTGAGCAATGTTCCTGAAACTTGGCAGGTTTCACGGACTTACTGGTGGTTTTAGGGAGTAAGGGAAGATATCCCTAGGTGCTCTATTCCCTTATTCCCTACGAATCCGACACCCTAAACCCTATTTAGTATGTTGACTTATGCCCTACCTAGGGAATGTATCCCTGTCTAACATAATCCCTTTTCCGTACCAGCCCTAAACCCTACATAATACGTCCCGTATACCCTACTGACTCCCAGTAAGCAGATGATGGACGCGTTTGGTGATGCACTGCAACAGGAAAACAGCAAGCCTATGTTTGCCAAGAGCTCGCACCGACTGGCGCGGACCTAAAGACAAGTGAGCTGTAGTCTAAACTCCTAGTGTCCCCCTTAATAACCCCTATAGTAGTCCCCCATTTAATCCCTTCTATAACCCTCTTTATGGAGGTTAGAATATGGCTCAAGATTTGGGGGTCCTATGAACAGCCTCAGGGTTGAGGGTTTAGGGTAGCGAGACCAGAAGTCTTTAGATCCCCTAAACCTTGAACCCTAAAC
>CAJNIZ010045748.1:105954-121279 GCA_905231905.1 Symbiodinium pilosum | reverse complement strand
ATTGCTCCATTCTGCTTTACCATGATGCTATGTACTTGATCCCTTCCGTGCGTCTCTGATTTCTGTACGTCTCCAACATGGCAGCATCTCGCAGAAACCGATCTCCAAAATTGGCTTGTCTGAAGTCCCCCTTCACCCTGAAAACCTGACCCTCTCGACTCAATCTACATAACCGAAGTATCTCTTCATATGTCTGAATACCTCTTCATCTCTCAAAGAATTTGTGACATACCATGTACAGTCGCTCTTCGACAGCCTTCTGGTGACCCATCTCCCGAAAGAGCTTCATTGCCTGTAGCTGGAGGAGCTGTTGTGGGCTTGCTATTCTGCTCGATGATGCAACCCTGAGGGTCCAAGGACCCAAATAATGCGGCTTTCTTTTGGCCCTAAATACCAGTCAGATTTTAGTATTGGGGCCCTAAAACCCCATTATTTGAGTCCCTGGACCCTTAGGGCAACAAATGGGACTTTGTCGGGGTGAAGGGACGTAAGGGACCCCAGGGATACCCTAGGTGGATCCCCAACAACCAGTAGCATCAGCTATAAGGGAGAATAGTGATTATACTGGTGTCCTCTTTATTCCTACTCCATCATTATTATAAGGTGGACGCTCAAAATAAGGGATCCTAGAACCCCAAAGAACCCTGGGATATATGCCCTAAGCCCTAAACCCCTAAACCCCTAAACCCTAAACCCCAAACTCTAAACCCTAAACCCTAAACCCTTAACCCTAGACCCCAAACTCTAAGCCCTAAACCCTTAACCCCTCTGAGCGGTTGCTGGCCAAGACAACTTCTTGTCAGACCCCCAGGCTCCATGTAGGAACTGCGGTGGATACGAAAAATCCTGCATGACCCTGACCCTAAGGGACTCAAATAACAGGGTCCCCTTAAAGGGTTTTAGGGGGATATAAAAGGATATATGGGGACTATATAAGGGGTCAAGGACCCAAATAGTAGGGTTTTTGGTCCCAAACACTAGAATATCAATGGTAGTTGGGCCCTACAACCCTAGTATTTGGGTCCTTGGACCCTTAGGGTGAGGACCTCAATTCGAGTGCTATAGTATAGTAAGGTCATGGAAGAATTTTCGTATCAACAGTATGTATGCACTTTGGGGCCCAATGTAGGTACCATTTAGTTAGAGCCCCAGAGAGATGGGGTTAAGGTTCAGTACTGCCCCCCCTCAGTAACAGTTGGATAATGAATATAATATGGTTATATATGGCCCTTAATAGGACCCCTAATATAGACTGTTACTGGGTGGGGGCAGTACCCAAGGGTTAAGGGATGTTTGCAGAACTCAAGGGGAGTTCGGAGTCTCCTCTGATGGATGTCTACACTACAGGTGATTTTTTTTGGGGGGGTTGCATCAGGGGACTCCCATACCCTCAGGGTCCAAGGACCCAAATAATATGGTTTTAGGGCCCAAATACTATAATATTGATTGTATTTGGGCCCTAAATCCCCATTATTTGGGTCCTTGGACCCTTAGGGATATATTCAGAGACGCCATATGGCCAGGAGCAATGCAGCGACGTGACCTGCAAATTGTCCAAAATTTGGCTTAACTCTTACGTTGTTTGTGTGAAGTCTAGCTAATGCATGAACATCCTCTTAGTCAGCAAAAGCCATGCAGTTGATAGGCCTCCAGCAACTTATTAGTTGGCGTGTGCCAGCCGCAAATGCGAAAGTGGTTCCGGCTGCAAATGACAACTGAAACCTTTCAGTCCACATCCCCTCGAGGCATCCAGACCTCCCGCCCCCTATGAGAACCCAAAGCCCTAACACACACTAAGCCCCTACTTTAAGAATCGCTCAACCCTAGACCCCATGGCGCCAATATGTGCCCTATATTTATGTAACGGTACCCCTTCAAGCCTTCGAAAGCCTAAAGCCTAGACCCTACAATGCTACCCTAAGGGTCCAAGGACCCAAATAATAGGGTTTTAGGGCCCAAACACTACAATATTTATCGTATTTGGGCCCTAAAACCCTATTATTGAGGTCCTTGAACCCGCAGGGCTAGGCGTGCACCTGGTTGGCAGCAGACTGCGCGCCTTTGCAGTGTTCCGGCTTCAGGTCGTAGAGCCGTCGTATGGCTTAGGGAATACATAGGGGTTTAAGGTTTAGGGTTTAGGATTTAGGGTGGGTAATATTGGGGTTATATAGGGGTTATAGGGGGATAATGGAAAATCAAGTGGAAACTAGTATAATGGGATAGGGGTAAGAGCTCTTCTAGAGCTCTTTGGGTTTAGGGTTTATATGTTTAGGGTTTAGGGTGTAGGGTTTAGGATTTAGGGTAACCAAGTGCACAAAGGCTATTTCAGCATTCTACAGAAAATGTACAGTTTACAGGATACAAAGTTTGGGGTCTTTACCCTCCAAGACGAGCTAGTGCGCCCGCCAGAAGTGTTGTACCTGGTATGTTGGCATCTTACTTTCTGATTCGTGGTATCAGGCTGCTCTAGATGAGGCTGACGCAACCCTAAACCCTAAACCCTAAACCCTAAACCCTATATCTGGTTCTTGGGGTGCTACACCCAGCATTCCGAGAAAGCAAGATACCCTAAACAACGATGTAGCGTCAGGGTTTAAGGTTTACCTTCGGCCCAAGAGACCCCTGGCTCGGGAAACCCACAACCCTAAACTTTAAACCTAAATCCCACAAAATGTGTTTTTTGTGAAGCCTTTGAACTGAAGAACTTTTTGGAGGGTCAAGGGGACTGAGGAAGGACATTGATGATCGGGCAAACTGGCCCTACTACATGGCCTCCCAGGAACTTATATGAGCTATAGTCTACACTCCTAGTAATCCCCCTGAATAACCCTTACAATGCTCCCCTATCAAATCCCCTATATGACCCCTTCGAGGAGTTTAGACTATCGCTCATACAGAGGTCAGAAGTCTACTTATGAAGCGCCCTAACCCTCCAAGCTTTGGCCTTAACCCTCGACCTTAAAGCCTAAAACCCTTACCTAAACTGCAAAAGTCTGCAGAACAATCGCCTTTTTGGCTACTTTGTTGGGTAGTTTACCAATACTTGTGAGGCTCAGGTAACCGTGTAGGTAGGGCAAACGGCTGTCATCAGCGATTTGCTTGCAGCTCTTCCCCACTTTTTCGGGTTTAGGGTGAAAGTTTAGCACCCTGCGGGGTTGAGTAGTTTCTGCAAATAATGGGATCCCAACATCCCCTGAATCCTAACACCTAAAACTGCGTGGCTGAAATCGATGTAATTGGGACCCTCAAAAGGCACCCCTAACTTTAGGAAGCCTAATCCCTAAAGCCTATGTCCCCTAGAACCTCTTGAAAGGTATCTCTAACTGTGGGAGACCCCGTTTAAAGTCTAGGGCCTGCAAGATCCCCAAAACAAAAGCCTGCGAAATGGTTTAGGGTTTAGGGTTTATAGGGTTAACGGTTGATAGGTTTAAGGGTTTAGGGTTTGTAGGGTTAAGGGTTGCTAGGGTTTAGAGTGTAGGGTTTTAATCTTCGCGAATCCCTATGAATCTCTGCGCATCCCAATCAAAGTCGCGAGATGACCTTCCAATCTAGAAGGGCCGAAGCTTTAGCCTTCAGCCCAAACCTTCCATCCCAACCCGAAAGAATGCCACAACAACCCCCAAACCCTAAACCTCAACCCCAAACCCCAAACCCCAAGCCCCAAGCCCTAAACCCTAAACCCTGAACCCTAAAACCTTAAACAATCCCAAGCCCTCAGTGAAGGATCCCGCACTTCTTTAAAGGACTCAATGGCCACCCCAATCACGGAATCCCAAGAATTTAGGGGGTTCAGGGTCTAGGGTTTAAAGTTTAGGGTGTAGGGGTTTTGGGGTTTAGGGCGGGAAGTCCAAGAAGATAGTAGAATTATGATAGGAATATAAGAAGGACCCGGGTAGGTATGTTCCTGTGATATTCCCACCACAGTCGTGGGATTCGCCCTTTGGGCTCCCCATGAGAGTCCTCTCACCCCAAGCCCGCAGGGAAGGGCCCTAAACTGTAATCCCTAAACCCTAAACTGGAAACCGTGTCAACTCAACACCCTCAAGCCTTTTACCACCAAACCACTCACGCCAAACCTTTACTTAATGGTCTAAGTACTGTAAGGAACGGCGGAACGAACAATTCGGTAGACTTCCATCCTATTCCTGCATTCGCTACTAACTACCAGCGCGACTTACAGAACCCTAAACCCTAAACCCCAAATCCTCAACCCTAAAACCTAAAGCCTAAACCCTGGACCCTAAACCCTAAACCGCGCGAGTGAAAACCTGAATCCACGACCTTGTAGGTCCGAGTCAACTGTGGCCCGGCTAACTGCCAAAAGCGCCGTAGCCTCCCCTGCATGGGATGCTCAGGTTTCCATAATCTGCGTTTTAGGGTTTAGGGTTTAGGGTTTAGGGGTTTAGGGGTTTAGGGGTTTAGGGGTTTAGGGTTTAGGGTGTAGGGTTTAGGGTTCAGGGTTTGAGGGTTTAAGGGTTTAGGGTCCTCAATATGAGCTACAATCAATATTACCCAGATAATTAGTGGACATGGGTTCCTTGTTCGGGACTACATTAGGGGCCATACTAAACTACAACACGGACCCCTTCGTCCACTGTTAATGGTCGCTTGGTAAGGCTAAGATTCAAAATAGCCCAGATTAATATGAAGACCACGCACGAATCTAGTATACAATGACGTCATATTGAAAATTTTCGTTTTTAGGGAGAAATCATCAGGGAAGGGGGCCTTTCATGATTCGAAGCTTCACACCGCAGGTTAAGGATGTAAAACTTGCAGGGTTGAAGCCTTATGGTGATAGAGCGCAGGGTTTAGGCTTGTGGATATACTGACATTCTACGCGGCTTGTAGGGCTCCCAATGAAGTATACCAAGCCTGTTTTGACACCCTACACCCTAAATCCTAAACAACTCTAAACCCTAAACCCTAAGATATGCATTGAGATCATGTGGCAGGCCCTACTTGTTAGCTTTCACAAACGAAGGGGACCCCAACATAGACCCCCTTCTGTGTAGTCCACATTATGGGCCCAAACCTTAAACCCTAAACTCAAGGGGATCCTGTTTGTCGGGAAACCTCGCTTTGAGCTTAGGGAAGACTTAGTACGCAGGTTCAGCATTCGGGTTGAATGTTGAAGACTTATGTCAGTTGGAGTCTAAATTGGGGTCCTCTAATATGGGAAACTACCCCTAAGGGTCCGAGGACCCACATAATAGGGTTTTAGGGCCCAATACTATAATATGAATGGTACTTGGGCCCTAAAACCCTATGATTTGGGCCCGTGGACCCTTAGGGATACCATTTAGGGATTAGGTGATTTGATCCCAAACCCTAAACCCTAAACGGTTATGATGCATAGTTGTGGAGCCGAGTCAGGGTGCTATAGGCAGTAATAAGTCTATAAGCCCCCTGAATATCCAAGTCGGAACCAATAAGACCATCATCACAAAGCCCAAAACCCCTATACCCCAAAATTCTAAACCCGAAAACCCCAAACCCTCAACCCGAAAACTCTAAACCCCAAAACCCTAAAACCCAAAACCCTAAAACCCAAAACCCTAAAACCCAAAACCCTAAAACCCTAAACATAAAGTGCTGGGCCCTTTGGCGTGGCAACTTTGCCGCTAAACTGACTTTGTGCTACAAGATCCGAACGCTGGAAATTTGAACCCCAAAACCGCTATTTGCTTACGAATCACCCAAAAACAGAAATATTGTTCCTGATAATTAAGCCCGGCGAGAAAGGGAGGCTCCCCCAATGTGAGACACTAACACTAAAACCATGTCTGTTTTCCACAAATCTATGGCCCACATATAGACTCCAAAATACTATAGACCAAATCATAGGCACTCCCAAAACGTGACCCCTGATCTATGGAAACCCTTACCCCTCGAAGCAGCAAAATAGTTCCAGTTGCCGTTTCATGTTACATGTTCTTTTACATGTAATCCTCTGGTATTGGTGTACTATCCCGAAACCTAAACCCAAAACCCGTCTAGCTGAATCTTCTTGGACGTTTGTCATCCCAACCCTCAGATTACAAGAACGTGTCTCTGTGTTTAGGGTCTATGGGGTCTAGGGTCCAGGTCTTACGGTCTCGGGGTTTTGGGTTTAGGTGCTCATAATGTATGGAGCTCTTTCAAGGCTTGCAATTTCACAGACGCTCCCTGAAGATGATGTAAGGTTTTACACAGACATAGGTTCAACAATATCATTTAGGTGGACCCGCCACCCAGTAATAGTGAGTATAAGGGATAATAGGGATTATATTAGGGTCCTCCTATATTCTCATTATACCACTTTTACAGGGTGGGGAATCCTCCTAAAATATCATACAGTACCCTGAAACAAACTGACGCCGCACAAACTCTATTACCATCTCTTCTTCACCCCAAACCCTACACCCTCAAATTATTCTACTGCTGCTATTATAGCTACAGCTGCTGCCAGCCTAGCAGTACTTCATCTGCTACTCTGTAGTCTAGCCGTAGCCTTCTCAAAGTGCAATGTAGCTATACATCGGAAATATACTTGGTCCCAATGTTATTTCCAAAGTGTATACTATCTGCTACATCGATCCTCTGGGCTGGTCAACCATTGCCGTCCAACTGTCCAACACCCTCTTCTTGCCGTGAAGCCCTGCCTATGCGATGACCGAGGTCCCGGAAGATGGAGAGGGCTTCCTGCAGGAATTAAGCTGGGTCGGGCCTAAAAAGAATAACAGTAATAACCGTACTAACAGCAAGAACAGTACTAATAGTCATAACAGTAATAATAGTAATAACAGTAATTGGGCCCAGAGTTTTGGTCGAGTCTAACGAAAAACTACGAGATTGTGCGCTCTGTCTGCATATCGATGTGTCTAAAAGCAGGGTCGCCGGGCTTTTCGTAGATGAAGCCCGCAGATCCTTGCGCTGTATATGAATGAATGAATACATAATGAAAATGTGTATATATATATAAATATACTGTATATATGTTTATATTGAGGCCTACCCGAAAGGGCTATCGACGCAAGCGCTTTTACGGTCATGGGAGGCATGGGATTTCGTCACAACGTAAATGGAGGAAATCCTGTAACTCGAAGGATATATTTACATGAAGCAGGACGTTGCAAGCTTCCTTGACCATGTGCATAGTAGCTCCGCTAACACTACCTTTAGCTTGGAAAAGCAGTGCCAATTACATGGCGATCCAGCATTCCTAGAGGGTCCCTCGAGCCACATGGTATACACTTGGGCCCAAAGTAGTTGCATGAGAACCGGTCTGGACTTTGAGTATATACTATGTCCCTGCATCAACACGTTGGGAACATTCTGGGGGAAACCTCGCACAAATCCACACCCGCCGACAAACTTGGGAAGGTGCTGCCTACTTTTTCCAACGCTTTATGGTTTAGGGTTTAGGTTTCAGAGTTCATGCGTCATCGCGCATTATTTTAATGGTTGGCTATTACTGGAGCCCCCTACATCTGTTGTGGGTGATTTTTGTAAGAAGAACATAGCTTTGCTTGGTCCAACTACCAAAACGCACCCGGCAATTGAGATGGTATTCAACATTGACTTTAACTCGCCTCGAGCTCTCATGCTTCAGGATCTATTTTCAGGCGTTATCCAGCACCATCAACTCGTATGGTTCAGGGCTTTAGGATTTAGAGCTTGGGGTCTAAGCAAAGGCTGGCCTGGCAAGTACTTCTGCAAAAGGGATCATTCAGCAGATCACCGGAGCCTTTTAGGGTTGGGGGTTTTTAGGGTTTTAAATAGGGTTTGTGAACATTCCAGCACTCAGTAACAGTTGGGATAATATCCGTTCTCGTAGGATGTCCAACAGCCCTTACTTCTACCAGAGTGTAAACTGGTGCTGGGGTCATAGCCCAGCTATAGCTCGCCCCTTGAACCTCCAAGCAAGGTCGCATCCTTAAGGAGTTGAGACCCTAAACCCTAAATTCTTAATCCTAAACCCTAAATCAAAAGCGTTCTTGTTCGCCACAGGATCGCAAACTCTCCCCCACCCTGTCACCTCAACCATCCTCAACCCAAAAAACCGGGCCCAAATCAGCCGAAAATGACCCTCAAATGGGGGCATCACTTCTCTAATAACAACCCCCCCCCACCCGCCTCATAAGATGTACTCCCTATTTCTGCATGTACACAATATCTTATGTATATACTGTTGTTTTTTGTATAGTGGGAAGCGTATCTCTGACAGGGAACCCTGTTTGGAAAGGGGTGGTTAGTACCGGCCTCCTCTGACCTTCAAGGGATAACCGGCTAAGGGTCTAGGGTTTAGGGGTTTAGGGTTTAGGGGTTTAGGGTTTAGGTTTTAGGGTTTGGGGGTTAGGGCTTTAGGGTTTAGGGTACTCAAAATGCCCAGAAAACCTGTTTGAGGGTCAGGGAGACTTAGCGAGTACACTTCTAACCCCTATAAGCCATATGTATTGTAGTCTAAACTCCTTGAAGAGGGTTTTATAAAGGACGATATAGGGGGCCGCTATAGGGCTTCTTGTGGGGGATACTAGGAGTTTAGACTATAGCTCATATAGTAACACAATTATCCCTATTCTAAGCCTATCCATTGGGTCCCTGACCCTTGAAGTATGAGATTCAAAGCCCCAAGTGGCGGAGGGTCCTTGGCGTCCTTCGCTGCATCCTTCAGACAGGTGAAGCGAATTTGCGCATTCTAAACCCTAAACCCTAACGCCTAGACCCCTAAAATTGTATGGGTGTTGCAGCATTTGAGGATGTGGAACCACTTCAGGGTCTAGGGTTCCGCACCTTTTTTTCTTAAAGTTGGGGTTGCCATGTTTGCCGCCCGTCAGTTAAATCGTGCTACTCAGGCGATGAGACTGGTGACCTTGTACGGACTGCGCTATAGCTCTTTCAACCATCTGAGCCATACTCTAAAATCCAAGTATCCGCCTTCATGCCCCGTATAATCGTCCCCTGTATAAACCCCTATATAACCCCTTTACGGATGTTAGACCCAAAGCCCTAAACCCTATGTACTCCCCCATATAGTCCCCCTTTAAGGAGTTGAAACTATAGCTCATGACTTGACTGGTTCCCTTGCAGAACCCGCAAAGGAGTGCCTCTGGGATATTGTGTAAGGTCATTAGTTGTGGGTTTGGGGTTTAGTGCTTAAGGTTTACAATGCTGATGCTACAGGAAGATGAACGTCCAAAGTGAGCAAAGCCACATAAGCCTGAAAATTACGTACATCAGCCATCATCCAGGAACCTAAGGAAGCCTACCCTCCACGAAGTGGTTCGGAGTAGGGAATGAGGAGGTATATGTCCTGAAATATGTTCCTACATAATTTAACCCCTGACCCTGAACCCTTAACCCTATCTATATATATATATATATATCTTTCCCTTATTCCCTACTAGCCCCCAGCAAGTCAAAGCGGTAGACTTAGTCAAAAAGCCAACCAAGGTCCATCGAAGGCTATACAGTGCAGTGTTAGGCTTCAGGAGTTAGAGTTTCAGGGTTTGCTGGTCCCGTCGCCCTCACCCCTGCCCGCAACTTCGTCTCCAGCTAAGAGCCATCGAGCTGTGTTGTTCCGGATCTTATTTCTCAATGCGCTACTCCGTACTTCAAGGATTCAAGTAAGTTGGGCCCTTGGCTTCGAGACTGGTAGTTAATCTTAAACCCTAAATCTTAAGCCCTAAACCCTGAACCCATGGCCACAACATTTCCTCACTTGAGCTGGCTGACCTGCTTGATGCCGTGAAATCCCGGGGCCCCCGCCACTAAAGACTCTGCGCTGCATGCACCGCGCACGAGCAGAATAGCCCTGCAAGATGCATCTAGGAAGGTTTACCAAAACTAGGGCTACCTTTTTAGAGGTCCCGCTTATAAGGAGTATAGTATTTTGGGGTCTTTATTCGGGCCGCCCTATTTTGGGAACCTATACCACTGGGAGGCTCAGGAAGACTTAGTAAGTCTAGTTCTCACCCTCAAAAACCATGTAATCACCCCAGCTTTCCCCATCATCCCTCGTACCCTGCAAGTTTAGGGGGTTCAAAAGGGGGATGAAGGTAGGTGGGCGACAGGATGCCTATTGTAGACTCCATTATGTTATAGTAGGGTTTACGCTTCAGGGCTTACGGTTTAGGAAATATGCCCCAACTTACCGGGTTACTGTTAAGTTCATCGACTTACTATGTTGGGAAACCCATATTATATACTGTACTTACCCATTATGGTGACTTAGTTAAGTTCCTTAACAGCAACCCAGTCTAGTCTAGGGCCTTGAAGAATTCACACGGGGCTTGGGGGTGCTGGGGGTATATTGCCAGAACTGTCGAAGACCTGTTTTGGAAGAATATCGATGATCATGCAAACTTTTACATTAGGACTTACATCCAACACCCATGTGGCTTGACTTCGGGGTCCCTCAAAAATTGGGCTGTATGTTACGGCCCAATGACTTACGGTGACAACCATTTACAGCTCAGGGTCGGGATTCAGAGGATAATATTGACACACCGTGAATCGTGGAGGAAGGTTCCTGGCACCGTTAGGCAGCCAAAGTCCTCTGTTCACCAGGGGAATTGTGATTTTAGGCTGAAGAAGGTTGAGAGTGTTTGCTCTTGCTTCTTGGCATTTGAGCTTGGGATTTCCGCTGCCCACCATCCTGTTCGGGCAGCTACTACGGGGCCTAAATAACTACCAATATCATGTTGAGGTCCATTTGGGGTACGGTATACTGTAATTATACCAGGATTATGGAACCATAATATTGGTAAGTATTTAAGGCCCTATAGTAGATGTCTGGCACTCAGGCCACACATAGGGAGGTCTGAAGCGAGACAAGGAGACATGTGTGTAGTGTAAAGCAGCAATGGAGCAGAATGTCAGGTCAGAGCCGTGCGATAATTAAGCGGTTGCCCGGCTTGGGGCGCTAACCACCCTTAGCTTTAAACCCAATTAGACTCTCTGCCCTACTTCCGTGTCACCCTCTGAATGAGCGCCATAACTTCGACTAAATAACTTCCTTGCAAATGGGTCAAGGGGACTTCGTAAGTAACTTAGTAATGGGGCTAGTCGTGATGTTTGTATGGCATCTGAGGGTTATAAGCAAACTTACCAAGTCCCCTGAAGTCCTGATGAACGTACAAGTAGCCTTAATCACAGGACACTGACTTGTTATTCTGGGTTGCTGTTCAGCATAAACATAATAATGAAGTTACCATGATAGTGACACTGCTTCCGAACTATGATTCCACATTATGGTAGGTAATTCTACGTTCCTTGACGATAACCCAGCGCGTTTTCCGGTGAAGATTGTCCGCTGTTTGGGATGCAGACATTATGCCTGGACACTACGGAACACACCTTTTGAGGGTCATACCCTAGATTCGTATGGTACATTCTCCTGCAACTAAGAGTTCCATGGCTCAAGGTAGACAGTAGCGTGGTATAGAGTTTTGGGGGCAGGGTTGAAACTTCCACGTTTGGGAATCAGAACGCCTCATACCTGGGACTTGCCAAGACTTTGATTCAGCATGTGTTGGGTCGAGGCCCCCCTCAATCGAGAGGATGATTTCACAGTTTGTGAGTATCCGCTTCTAGCAGTTTAGGGAAGATATAGCAGTGGGACAGAAACGTCAATGTGCATTACCCCGTTCAGCATGGGTCCACATCTTGGAACAGCTTCCCCACAGAGCTTAGTTGTTGAGAACCAGCTGAAGAGTTCTTACTCTTTGACGTACAAGTGGGGATTGAGGATAGGACTGGGGAATACAGGTGAGTAGTGTTTTTGGTGGTTCAACCTAGTAAGATTATATTCCTCTTATACACTCTTATAGAATACTAGACCTAAAAGGAGGATATACTCTTACTCTATATTGGTACCATATAGTATGCCCAAATAAAGTACAACTCCGGTGAAGTTAGATTCGGCCTCCAGGCATTTGCAATGGCCACCAAGGAGAATGGCAATTCTATGCAGTTCCTGATGTATTCGCATTGTAACTGCCAGTCTTACTAGGTTGGGGCCTACCCTCAACCCCAAACCCCTAAGCCCGAAACCCTAAACCCCACACCTAAACCCTAAGCCCTAAACCCCACACCTAAACCCAAAGCCCTAAACCTAAACGCTATGTAGCTGAGAAACCTGGCAAGGCACTGTCAAGAGTGGCGGCTGTCGTATGGCATTAATGACTTCACTCTAATCTTTATTCCCCCACCCCTAATATCAAGAATGCGACCCCCCCCCCCCTCCACCCTAAAAACGGGTTTTGGGTAATGTACATATATATGATCCCTTCTGGGGACATATTCAATGATAGGTGGTGGGGGTGGGCGGGTGTAGCATATATGTGTATATATATATATATCTATTTATTTACGGCCCTCGTCACAAAACACCAAGGGTATACACGCATGAATAGTCTTAACGCACCTGACTGTACATACCTTGACCACCAACCGTAATCAACATCCTACCCCTTAAGCCCCTGACCCAAAATCATCCTCATCCGTACCCCTTCAAGCCACCCGGATATTGAATATTCCCATCGCGGCATACTACAATATACTGGAGATGTTTCTATTAGCGGGTGATAGCGCCTTAATCTTCATAGTATAAAGAGCCCCATAGTCTATGACAAACCAATTGCCCGCAGTTTCCATGTCGTTCCCCCTGTCCATATATTCCCGCATATCTTCCTATATATCTCCAACGACCCCAATATATAGTCCCCCTTGAGTAGATAGAATATGGCGCAAATAGAATATGGCTTGGGTATATTAAAATGAGATCCCCATATACGCCATATTCTATCTACTTAAGGGGCACTATTTCTTTTGACAACATCAAAGTGCCTCTGCTCAGGTGTCGCTGCAGTTGCAGGATCTACCAGCTCTTCCTGCGACATGGGGTTTAGGGTTGCGCTTATCCTGCTAACTTTGGGTTCGGAGGTTTAGGGTAGGGCCCTAAGCCTAGAAATTATACTTAAATGGTGTGAAGAAATCTATACATGACCGCTGCTTTTGGCTAGTCGGCAGCTCAAATTTGCGGATCACCGAAAATTAGAGGTCGTCTTGGGAGGTTTCCTACAGTAAGGGGGAAAAAATTGCATTCTACTGTTGGGCCCCTGCTTATGGAAGCAAGCTCCCATGTACCATCCATGAAGCAGAACTGTACTGTTTCTAGTCTGACTAATTTGGGGGGGGGGGTCCTGGTTGGTCTTGGGAGAGGGGACCTCTCACAAACCTTAAACAAACACTTGGATTATGCTTGTAAACCCTAACGCCCCAAAAGCCTAAAAAAGCCTAAGCCCTCAACCCTAAAAACACTAAAAGCTAAAACCTACCAACCCTAAAACCTAAACGCTAAAAAAGACCTAAAACCTAAACCATCTTGACCTGCCGCTAGAAGGCTTAGGGTATTGGGATGCAGTGGAACATGGTCTCCCGGTAACCCAAACAAATTTTGGGCTCCCATTGTTTAGGGTTTAGGGTTTACGGTTCAGGGTTTAGGGTTTAGGGTGCGTAGAGTGCACAGGCACATACCTTGCCAGCGAGAACGAAAGCTGAAAAGGGCCCTATACCCGCGAAAATTCCCTACATGTAAGGATTTACCATCCTCTCCTGGGTTAGGGCTTAGGCTTGGGGTTTAGGCTTAAAGGTTCAGGGTTTAAGGTTTAGGGTTTAAGGTTTAGGGTTTAAGGTTTAGGGTTTAAGGTTTAGGGTTTAAGGTTTAAGGTTTAGGGTTTAGGGTTTAGTGCTTAGGGTTTAGGGTGTAGGCCTCTCCTAAACACAACTATTCCCAACATAGTACAAGACTAAAAAGAGGGGGAAATCGTCTTTTGCGAGTTCTCGACCCATATCCTAAGCCCTAAGCCCTAAGCTCTAAGCTAAGTCCTTCCTTATAACTTTGGGTTGGGCCACTCATAGTGGTATGCAAGGGATGCATAGGGACCCAATAGTTGCCATCACCTCTTGCGGTGACTATCAATGGATGAGCCAAGATCCTAAGCCCTAAACCCTAAACCCTACCTGAACCCCAAAAATGGGTAAAATAATGGCCCAAAACCCATTAATATGGCCAAAAAGGCCATTATTCTACATACTTTTGGGGTCTAGGTAATCCCTAAACCCTAATCCCTAACCCCTAATCCCGAATCGCAGGCCCAACCCAACTCATGACCTTTTCTGCCACACATGAACCAGGACACTGAGATGCTAGGGCTCAGATATACGATTTAGGGCTTAGGGCTCAGGGTTAAGGGTTTTATCCCTCCCTAAATGTCCCCTGAAGTAAGGGTATCTATCGAGAATCAGGAAAGGGGGGTCGCGTTAGAGGCGGCCTAAGCCCTGAAACCCCAACCTCCCAAAAAACCTAAGCCCAAAAACCTTAAATCCCTACACCTACACCCCAAACCCTAAAAACCCTAAACCCAAATCCTGAAGACTAAACCCTACCCTAAGGGTCCAAGTACCTAAAAATCATATTATACTTACCCCAAACCTGTACAGTTACTATTACCCAAAGCCCAAGTACCTAATTATTGGGTACTTGGACCCTAAACCCTAAACCCCATATAACCTTGTATACCCCTGTATATCCCCATATACCCCGATATACCCATATATATGCCCATATACCCTTATGTATACCCTAAACCCTAAACTCTAAACCCTAAACCCCAAACCCTAAACCCTAAATCCCTAATTCCTATCCCCTTTGAAGGGACCTCCCCCTGCCTCCGGCTTCGCCGCTCCGAGGCTAAGCGAGGCAGGACGGAAGTCGGGGGTCCAAAGGAACCCCAGCTCCTGGCAACGGCTTAGGGTTTAGGGTTCAGGGTTTAGGGTCTAGGATTTAGCTGTATTGTGAGGCTGGCAAGGAAAATGGAAGCTGGCCTTTCGTTTTGAGTTTGGACCTTAGGGTTTGGGGAGATGGAGGCTTATGGGTCCAATTAAGCACTTGTACCCAGGCTATACCCCGCTGTAGGCTATGAGTCGGGTTGTAAGGTCGGGAAGAAGACCAAGCTGCTGCGTCAAATGAACCTCCAGCTACGATTTAGGATTTAGGGCTGAGGGTTTCGGAGTTGGAGGGGTTACAGTGTGTAACCATACCCTACATGTTGGAACCCTGGATCCAGCACACAGATGATGTTGACAACCGTCCATGTACCTGGCCCTCTGATAATCATACTGCCTCCACATAGGCAACCTTGCTTCACAAGGCGTGCGTTTAGCTATGCAATCACAACCCACCAAGGACTCCGATTATGGGTGGTTGTCAAAATTATGGTCCCTTTTTGGGTACCCTAAATATTCGGTGCCGTAATAGAATAGGGACCCAAAAAGGGAC